>JBAMDN010000624.1:0-112574 GCA_037074945.1 Tetracladium marchalianum | reverse complement strand
ATCCTCTCCTTGAATCAAATCACAAATAACGTACCAACTGGCTCCAGTGCTTTCATCAAGAGAAGCCCACAGTGTCAAGACACCTAATGGCGCCGGTGCATTGAGAAAGTCAAGCTGGGGAGGATCACTCAATCGACACTACGGCGACCTGAACAAGGAGAACTTGGCACTGAAGGAAAGCGAAGAAGAGGAAAGA
Source organism: Tetracladium marchalianum (assembly GCA_037074945.1). Taxonomy (NCBI): domain Eukaryota; kingdom Fungi; phylum Ascomycota; class Leotiomycetes; order Helotiales; genus Tetracladium; species Tetracladium marchalianum. The sequence continues at coordinate 112,378 of JBAMDN010000624.1, read as the reverse complement.
GAGAACGAGATTGAAATTGAACTCCCGGAACCTGATGACGTGAGCGAGAGTGGAACGATGAGAAGAAGTAGTCGTGGAACAACTATCATTACTACTTCTGGTACTGGAATCAGCGAGAGTGTTGATGAGGGTACGGACTGGACTGGGAGTGGCGATGAGTACTCTGAAGCTACTGAAAGTGTGTTGTACTCCGAAGCTACTGAGAGTGTGCTGAGTGATCAAGATCAACATCATGCTCCGTTGGTATTATTCCAACAGCCAGCATGATTTTTCATCATCATGGAATCCTTTTTTCTGGCTTTTGTCTTTTTGGAAGGAGAGGGTAGATGAAATGGCGGGATTGGTTTCATGTTATCTGTCGAGGAACCTTTCTTATTTCTTTTTTTTATGGACATGGATTACGGAGTATTGTATTGCACGGGATGGATCAAAGCAAAAGTAGCTTGGAATTGCGAGGATGCGTTAGGTCCCTTTCAATATTGGTATGAACTCTTTTTATGATTAGCGGTTTAGCGTTCTCTTTGATGGATGGTATGGTATTGTTTATGGTCCTTAGTCAAATCAGTTTTGTGTTATTGCTTGGGAGTTTTGTTCCTTGAGATGAGGTCTCAGCTACTTTTACTCCGTATCAATTTATGATTTATTCTTCAGCTTCGTCTTCCTGTGCAAAGGGCCCGTGATTCTAATTAATTTTCATCGTGGTCATCCTCTTTCAGTTGTTCTTTCGTTAACATTATACATCTTTTGTTGGGTATAACATCTCGCCCATCAAGAGAATAGATTTTTCTACCTTCTATCCACTCCCGATCCCTAAGGTGAGTGGTCATTGTTCACTAAACAGAACACTGTATTTCAACTTCTACCACTATCCGACCATCTTTTTCATCCTTTTCCTTGATGATCCGAGAAAGAGAATCTGCAACTCTCAGCGCTTCTAATCCTTTTTCTTCCTCCTTATATCCCCTCGCCCTTCTGTTTATCCTTCCTCCATTACTTCTTTCTTTTCCATCCTACAGACCCACAAAAATACTGCGGTACACTGGTACAAGCGAACAACTACCATGACCCACGTATTTTACCTTACGTTACCTCACCTTACTGTACAGAAAGCTGCATCATGCACCTACGTATCTACCTACCTATCCGCATACAGGTGCATTGCATAGAAAAGTTTATATACGAACACCACTGCCCATGTACGATGCCTCGTGATCTCCATAACCATAGATTATCCGTATGCTTGTTGATTTTCAAGTTAGGCTCTGCTCCCACTTTTCTAGTTGGCTAATTTGGTGACGAAAGAAAGGGCTCCGCAATAGTCAGCAGGATTGTATTTGTGTTTCATGTCGAGCATGTGCATAGATATGGATGTACGGAGGTGTGTAGATGCATGTGTGGATTTGCATTTCGGTTGTTAGTGCGATGGATGTACGTAGTTATCAGTTAGTGAAATGAAGATGGATCTTGGTAACGTAGTGTATGTTGGATATGTAGGTATGTATGCATTTCGCAAGAAATAATTAGGAAGGTTGGTCAGGTAGGTACTTACCTAGGCATCTGCGAATCTGGGAATCTAGGTAGGACTTTGCACCCACTCACTCTCACTCACTCAGTAGGTCATGCTCTTGCTTCTTTTTCTTATTCCTGAGGATTTTTCTAGAACTAGAAATACTTGAGCCTTATGCTTCTCTTCTTCCCCTCCAATCTTATGTAAAATTACAGCATCGTCTCATTATCTATTCATAATTGAGAATTGCTATTCCTTTACACTCTGTAAGAAAAAAAGAATTGACCACATGCCCCATTCTCATCCCGTTCGTGCATATTTTCGGTTTTTTTCTTGGCGTGGAGGAAGAAGCATGCTCGGCATGAACACGAATGAACAAGAACTGGGTCTTCATTCTTCCTTCTTGGAACCCCCCCTTCCCCCCATCTTTGCATTTTCCCTATCTTGGGATTTTGATTGTGCATAGAAATTTACTTGCCTACATACATGTACGAATTAAAGTACAGTAAGTGAAGTAAAAGCATAGTAAACCACTGGTTTACCAGCCGCGGTAACCGTCTGGGCATGCCTTGCTTGCATTTGCATGTATGCAGTGCAGTGCAGTGCACAGTACGTGCATGTGTGTGAGATTCCCAGGTTTGACGTTCTAGGAGTGCCGCCTTAGCCATGAACTTTGCATGGTCTATACGATACAGGACGAGTTTAATTTTGCATGAAGCTGGACTGGAGGGAAGGTGTTGATGGGGATGGTGTGCTGTACAACACACCCACACCAACACCAACACGCAAACGCAAACGCATACACCTACCTACTCGAACCTTGCTTGACATGGGATACCGAGTACGAACAGATGGTATGCGACTGTCTCGGCATTTAGATGCAGCTCACTTACTCTAAATAGAAAGTAGGGCAAAGTGGTCAGGTTTGAGTTCGGATATTAGTTTGTTTGATAGGTTGGGCTGGTTGGCTTTTGTCTTGATGGTTGATGGTGCACGACCACCAAGGTTTGCGACTCAGCTTTCGTGTACAGCCAGAAGACCTGAAGAAGACGACTATCTGTCGAACATGCCCTCTTTCCGTCGTATCACCAGTAAACTAGGTAGACATACATCCTTGCATAGTAGGTAGGATGTTCCAACATAGTTCTCAAAACGTCATGACTGATCTGATGAAGAAAATGCCGAAAATGAAGTAGGGGGAGGGGAGAGGGGTTTGGAAGAGGGGTCTAGAAGAGGGGTTTAGAAGAGGGAGTTTGGAAGAGGGAGTTTCCTTCCCTGCAGCCGATCAACCTATTTCGAACCACCATTCTTCTTTATTCTGTTTCGTATTCCTCACAAATACCTCAATTGGAAAAGTAATTTCCAATTCAAGATACAGTGGTCCCCCAACTTTTAAAAGCACTGTATGTACGAGATCTCATCTGCCGTACACGAGTTTCACTTGGTTCTCCCCTAAACTTCAAGTGTACGATCATCACACCATCTCCTCCCATCTCAACTCTAAGATGTACTATACTTGACGTATAACATCAAATCACAGCAAAGCACATCGCATATGAAGCAAGACATTTAAACACGCGCAACGGGCAAGTAAGTCTATGGAAGTGTGACGTTCAAAGAAACAAAGTAAATGCACCGCAAAAGATAAACACCAATTAAATCCCCAAGGCAAGTTCAGAATAACAATGCACGAAATTCAGCAGCAGCAGCATGCAGAAGCCAAAACCAGGAATTGCTGTACAACCAAAACAAAACACCAAAAGCAAGGTAAGAAAGACCAAGGCAGATCTTACAATTCATCCAATCCATCGAATCTAACCAAAAGCACGAAAATCTCGGGACGGGACGGGACGGTCCGCCTTCCCCGGACAACTTGGAGCAGAGGTTACACAACATTAGGTTAAGAAATACTAGAGGAGAAGAACATGGAAGATTGGAAAAAACTAGGGATGAAAGCCTGTAGTGCAGGGTAGATACTCGTAATGTACAGTGGCGTATCTGTGGATTGTATGCAATTATACAATGAGGTTGAAAAAAGAGCGTTGGAAGTGAGGGAGGGTGTGAGTCGAGGGACGAAGGAAGAAAGAGGGGGTTGAAGAAATTGATGGATGGATGGATGGATGGATCGACATCTTGGTTCTGTCTTGTAATATAACATACCTTCTTTCTCTGGCGATCTTTTGTCTTTCCTTGCTTGCTTGTCTGCTGGCTGGCATAGAAAGGAGAGAAGGGGGAGGAGATGCTCAGGGTGAATGAACTCGCTACCTACGTACTGTAAAGTGCTTCTTTTCCAAGAAGAAAATATTTCGTTGGCTGTTCTTTGCTAGCAAAACGTGAAGGAAGGTGGGATTATTGGGAGTACGGTGGTGTAGAGATGTGGAAGAAAACTTTCCCCCTTCTTACACATACAGTGTTATTGTCCGTACATTTAGCGAGAAGGCATGTAAATTTTTTCCGATGATGAATGTTGTTGTAATGGTGGTTAGTTCGGTCCAGATAGAGAGGGGTCTTATCCGAATCCTTGTCCGAATCTCCCCAACGCCCCCCACGTTTTTTCTTTTCTTTTTCTTCTTCCCCATGAACTATGGGCCATGCATGGGTCATGTTCCTCATGTTCTGCTCGCCCGTTCATCTGTGCTCCCCCAACCTTCAAAAGAAATTTTCAAGAAATGGTCCGGCGAAAATGCATGCAATTAACGCATCCTCCGTGTAACTAACCAACCAACCTGCACGAAGTTGGAAAAAGGGAGGAACAAAGATGAAAATCTCCATATTCTATTCTGTCGATCTCTCAGCATTCTCTCTCAGATTCACAGAGTATCGAGTTCCATGTACCTAGCTAGGTATTGTAAGCAGCATTATGTATGCACTATACAGGTACAGGCACAGTAACAACACAAAAGAAAACATTTTTCCTTTCTTTGGTGTTGCAATACTAACTTAGGCACTGTACCGATATTAGGCTTCGCCGTCTTCACCACCCCCTCTTGCAAAGCATTTTCCAGCAAGGGGGAAACGGCAATACTGAACAGTCCTGGCGCAAGGCCATGTGTGGGGTGTGCATGTCTGTTACTTATCTCAAAGAAACCCCACCATTATCAATTTATCATAATCACCAAATCACAAGATCATAAGGCTGTGCTGAATAATAATTGGGGAACAAAAAGTTGTATTTGCAATCTTCCTACCTCCTCCTATCCACCTCTTATCTCATCCTCCGAGACACCAAAAAACTGCAAACACAAACAATTTCTTCCTCCTCAACCTCATGGATCCATAATCTCCCGTGGACACCCATTTCATTCTCTTTACCCCGAAAAATCCCTTCCCCATCAAGTCGATGAGGTAATCGTATCGATCGACTGCAAGAAAGAGAAGCTTAATACAGCACCACTGCCTGACCCCTGCCTATTCTCCTATTCCTGACGGGAATGTCCTTTCCGCTAGTTAACCCCGTGCAAAACAAGAAAAAGGGGACTGATTGAATCCCTCGGAGCAAGAAAAGGTAAATGCAAACATGCTGATGGTTTCCCCTAGAGTAACCCGCAATGAGAAAAGAGAAAGAAAACAAAAGCGCTCATATCATTTCGGCCGTTTCTTGAAAGTTTTTGGATGCATCGACAAATAAGCGCCAAGTTGTGAATGGAATCAACAAGCCTCCCACAGTGCACGAGAACCCCACAAGAAAATCCATAAACGAATCCGCAAAAGAGGTATTTGTTGCCAGGCAGGAAGTGAAAACGTAGAAGTATAAGAAAAAAGAACTCCATGCAAAATAGCCCCCCATTCCCTCCCAATTTATCGAAAGTTATGCGCGGAAAGAAAAGCCAGTTTCCCAGACGATAAAAAAGGCCCGCCACGAAATGGTGAACGCAAAGGTCGAAAAGAAACAGCGCCGGCTGTCGGAAGGCTGATTCCTTAGAAGAAGAATAAGGGCGGAAACCGGTCCCACCAAGCTTCAACGTCGACAAAGAAAAATTTAGATAGTTGTAATGAGCCGTGTGGTGTGTGTTGTGTGTGTGTTTCGTCCGTGTTGACGATGTTCTATGCATGCCTTCCCAAATCCAATAATGCAAGCGCAGCGCGAGCCACTTTTGAGTTCCCTTTCTGTATGTGATATCCCATTCCCGATCCGTCTGATGATACGCCTGAAAAAGGAAAATGAGGAACAAATGAGAAGTATATGCGCTGGTAAAGAGCCATCCAAAGAAAAAGTGTATGGGTACAACTGGTAGCGATTTTGGAAAATCGCTCGAGAAGAGAAGTCGTTATGTTGGTACAAGGTTGACAGGTAGCAGAGGGTATAGCTGATGACTTATGAATGACCGCTGTCGATAGATGTCTTGGGTGACAAAGCAGTGCGGTTCCAGACTGTGCGTCCAATGCTCTTCAGAACGCCAACGCTCTGGGCCTGAGGTCCGTTGACGTAGATACTGGTAGCGGGCTCAATCTTGATGCGACAGAAGAGGGTCGAGAAGAGGAATTGGTCGCCATTGTTGTCATTGAGAGGAAGAGTGCGGTATCCTTGCTTCAAGCTTCCCAGCTTGGCAGTGTAGGTAGCAAGAGGTAGCCCACGATCACTGTAGTTGTTGCCATCGTTAGAGCATCTGACGGTGAATCGGACAAAGACGAGCTCGGGGTACTTGGTTGTCAGGTCGAAGTTGAACTTCTTGTCGAAGATTGGATTGAAGCCATTCTCTTGAACAATGTGAGTGCGACGGCGATGTGGTGCCCCTAGACCTGATCCATCCTTGCCGGAAGCATCAAGGCCTCCAACACCAACAACACCCTTGTTGTCTTTGGTCTTGTCATCAGCGTGGTAAACCTCAACCTCGATGTAAGGATCGACGCTACGATGAGCGCCAAGACCCTTTGGTCTCATGAGTTGTTGGGCAGAGATGACATCGATTGAGAAGTTGACATTCTTGCGCTCCCGCTTGATATGACCGATACCAGCTTCCTCGGGGACATTTGGCATCATCTTGATTTCCCTGAGTTCACTTGGCTTCAGCACGTAGCCTGACTGACCAGTGCCCGAGGCGAACATTGCATCGTTGATCTGCATGCCAAGATCGTATGTCTGCCAGTTCAGAGCAACCATTTGGACACCTCGTCGCCAGTACTTGAGAGGATCGAAGTTGGTCGACGAAACACGCCATCCATTGGGATAAATTCGCATTAAGTGACGCATGTTGTGTCTGGTGATTGCGCGCTTATCCTCCTGGGTCTTGGAGTTTTTGTCAAAGGTTGCCTCCATGAACGAGTAGATGTGGTTGTAGGTTTTGCTCTCTGGATTGTCAAAGCCATGGAATTTGAGGCCTGCACTGTAGACTCCAAGCTCACCAAGAACCTTGATGATATTGCTGGTCTTGTGCTTGCGAGTGGTGCGAAGCTCATCAGCTAGGCTTTCGCTGTCGCTGGTGCTGCTACTGAAGCTGTCGAGGCCTTCGCTTCCAGAATACTTGGCGTAGCTTTGATTCACAAAACGACTGGTTCTAGGGAAACCGCTTGCAGGAAGAAGACCGGCAGAGACTGTTGACGTGTCGAGCTGTGTTGGTCTCATGTATGGAGAGCTTAGACTACCGCCACGTTTTCGTCCAATTGGGAGTTCGGGAACGATAGGGTCTTCGAATGTTCGAGGCTTCTTGACCTTGATCAAAATGCGATTCAGCAATTGAGAAGGAGATGGAAGTTGCTCGACTGATGGATCGAGAGGAGCGGTCACCAACTTGTCGCCACAAGTCTCCTTGATGATTTCTGCCATCATAGCCTGTTGCTGAGCATTGCAGTGAACTTCCAGTGATACCAAGAGCGGGAAGGGAGACTTGACAAAAGCATACTTGCTAATGGTCGACATGACATCAGCGAAGGAGACTGAGCTTGTGAGAGTTCTTCCGTGCATGACAACTGGTCCGTCACGGCCATTCCAGCAATCGACTTCAACACATCTGCAGCCGCGGTTGAGGGCCGAGACATAAGCCTCTACACTTGAGTGACCGGCTACCTGACGGCCAAGAAGGTAGGTGTTGTGAGAACTGGAGATGTAGTATTCGTTCAACGGCCTGTCAAGAGAGTACTCTGCTGGTTGGTTGTGCATTGGAACGTTGAAGGTTGAGATGAGGAAGCTGGCGAGATTATCCTCATTCATGTAGAGAACTTCGCTTTCCTCTGCTTCGGGAAACTCCTTTGACTTGGGTCGGCGAACGAATTTGGCGAAGACATGTTCCCAGTGAGCTCGGTCTGCATCGACATCTTCATGCTGGACATCTCTGAGAAATCGGAAGAAGTCATCGATCGTCAGGCCCATCTCCACATCCGAAGCGAGCTCGCGATAGATGGCTCGAACATCTTCTCGCTTCTTCATCAGCCTAACAAATTCCTGGAAGCCGGCAAACGTGAGCAGGCCGAACCGCGAGACATCCGCCATGTCAAAGCGAGACCGGATGTAGTTGGAGGAGCCGTGGATGTGGAGGGAGCGGCAGAGGCGCTCGACCCCTATAATATCAATCATCTCGTCTCCTTCCACGTGAGGCTTGTCTTGAAATTGTCTGTTCATTTCGCTTCGCCAGTAAGATTTTATGGCTTTGTCATGGAAGGAAGTGAGAGATGCCATCAGATCTTGACGGTGCTTGGAGATGGCATCCAAGGTAGTGGTCCAGAGATCGAATGTCTGCTCATCGTTCGCAATCAAGTGCATTGCTTTGGTGGCCTTTGCCTTGGACTTGTCCGGAACAACATAGATGATGGTGAAGAATCTTGACTCATCGTCAGGCGCCACACCGAATTCCTCACGGTAATTTCGAGCATCCTGTCCCACTCTGATGTCCTTAATGTCATCGATGTAAAATGACTTGGAAGGTCGATTTCTGTCCCAGGACACCTTTGCTGCTTCGTTTTCGAGGACAAACGTAACGATCTTTTGCTTCTTCTTGGAGACCTTCGTCATATTTGTGCCCTGGAGGAGGATGGAGGGGATGACTGGGCCCGGGCCAGGCGAGGATGGTGAAGCATTGATGTAGCCATTTAACGTGGTGGTCGTCGATGAAAAATGACTCGGGGAATCCAGACTGAGGATAGAGATTGGCTCTTCCCGATAGTCGTAGTTGAGTTCTTCATCCGAGTCTGAAAATAGAGCTGCCCGTCCCCCTTCGGGAGCTGTATTCGTGCTGTCGCTTCGCCGCCTCATGATGACAGGACCACTGCTATGGTCTCTACTCATGGCAGTATTTGATGATTGACGGCGACGGCCAGCAAATTGTGAAGCCCTATTTGATAACCTCCTCATCAATCCGGGGGATTTGCTCAGAGCGACTGCTTCGCTCATGGCAGTTTGACTAGACTTTCGCGAGACGACAATGGATTCGGGAAGTTCGAAGGGAGGCAAGGGAAAGTCGGAGGCGCGACCGCGGAGGCCGTCTGGGGAAGTTTGCACCGAGGAATTGTTTGTTGTCGAGATCTGCGTTGTCTCGGGAAACATGATGGGCGACGCTTGTATAGAGCTCGAGGTGGTGACTGAGGAGAGGCTGATCGCCGAGGCGGGTACAGAGGTATAGGAAGGCGCGGAAGTGAATGAGGTCTGCACATAGCTGGGTTTTGTGCGGGGGATGGCAGTAGAAGAGGATCGCAGAGGTTTCGATTGTGAGGAGGAGGAGGACGAATATTCGGAGGGGGTTGTTGTGGCCGACATCGTGGTGGGGGATTCCTGCATAGTGGCAGCAGCAGAGCAGCAACAGTCGCGGATTGCCCAATGGCGCGACCTTGCATGCAGGCCGGTAGATGAAGAGGGGTCAAGACTTATGGGAAAGACAGGCTTTGGGTGATTGAAGGCATGTCGTCTCTAGATTGCCAGCGAAGAGGGTGTGAGGCTGGTTGGACAGCCGGCGTGGGAGGCAGGCCGATGCGAGGACGACGGTCTTGTCAGCAGATGCTCTGGGGGAATAGATTGCTTGCTTGCGTTGGTGATGGGCGAAGGAATGTCTATTTTGGCGGGTGCTGCATTCGCGTTCAGGGTGAATTGGAAGATGCACAAGGCTCCTTTGGTGGTTTTCTTGCCTTCTGCTTTCTGGGGGGGGGGGGCAAGTTTATCCTCTATCCAGGCTTGCGGATGTTTTTGTTGTTTTCGCTCGCTTCTCAGTCGAGGGGAGTCAGGGATGACGAAATGCGACGAGGTACTCAAGTACTTTTGTTTGCGACGACGGTGGTATATTATTGACGGAGTGTGTGAAGGAGAGTGCGAGTTCCAAAGTCCAGTTGGAAGTCAATTAATTCGACGGCGACGACGAAGGGGTGTGGTGGTGAGTAAAAAGCTGCGGCGGGTTTGTGGGAGCGAGGTGGTAGTAGTAGGAGGAGGAGTAGTAGTCGGCCGAGGAGCGGTAGGGGGTGGAAAAAGCGTGGAATAATAAAGAAGGGACGCCGTTTTTTTGGTTCACGAACCCGGGAATGGGAGAGCGTGCAATTTGGTGGGTAGGTGGGCGCTGGGCAGTTGCAGTGGGTTCCCCGGCTGTTGCTGCTGGCTGCTCTATTTCCTGCTCCTTTGGGTAGGCGGTGGCCCTAGAGCCTGTTGGAGCTGGTTGGAAGTTGGAACAGCAAAAAAAAAACAGAGTTCGCCGGGCGTGGATGATGCCTGCAAGCACTGCTGGGGGGCAGGCGGATGGCAAAGGCAAAAAAGGTAAAATTAGAGTCAAAATACCTCCGAATCAAAATAGACTCGGACTGCTCATCAACGGTCCGTCGAGACAGTGGAAAGTGGCCTGGTCTGGTCTGCCGCAAGGGATACAGTAGAAGGGATAACCACTGCAATAACGTGTGAGAGTCTTCTGCCAGAAACGTCGTACGAGGTCGTTCCCGGTCGAGGAATGCTGCCAGGCGCCGTTGCAGGTAGTGTGTGGAAGGGAAGAGCTTGTGGGAACCGCTTCTGATAGAGTGATATTGAGCTCTGCCGGTTCAGGTACAACGAACTACTCCGGGGAGAGAGAGATGGCGTCGTCCGTAGTAAGGGGAGGCGTCTTTGTAGCAGCAAGTAGAGGGCAGAGGCAAAGGCAGCAGCAGAAATAGTAGTGGTGGTTGTTGTTGTTGTTATGGATGATGTGGTAGTAGTATGTGGTGCACCAGCCGTTCTTGTCCGTGTTTCGCGGCGATGGGGAGAATGCGATCCAAGTATATTGGCACGTCAGAGACCAAGTGATGAAAACAGGACAAGAATTGCAGTGCAGTACAGTCCTCGTACTACTTGCAGTAGTGTTAGCCAGGAAAACGGATGTTCGGGCGGATCCCTTGACCTTTTCGACGAGGCTTTGTCACAAGAATGTTAGCTGCTGCTTGCAGAACTTGCCTTGCTTGTGTGTGTGTGAGAGTGTGTCTGGTGCTGGTGGTGTTGGCCAACAAGCGAGAAAAGGCAGAGTGCGAGGTCAACAAATAGAGTCCGGACAGGCTGCAAATCTTTGCTTTTTCAGTCGCCTTCGGGTCAAGATCGGATCAAGATGGACAAAGTGATAATCAGCATCAGAAGCAGCGGCAGCAGATTGCAGATTGCAGATTGCAGAATAATCAGAGAAAGCAAATAATGCGAGCATCAGAATGGGGGATGGATGATCAGGCGTACGGCAGCAGCAGCAGCAGCATGCGCGGCGAAGTTGCTGTACGAAGTGAGAGTTGCAGGAACGGCAGCAGCTAATAATAATGATCATAATAAGAGCGGTCGTCTGTTGACTTTCTCGCTCGCTAGTGTGTGTAGGTTGTTATTATAGCAGCGAAGGGCAAGTACGAGAGCTCCTCTAGGCCGGCATGCATCTTGGGCAAACAATTGGCAGCTCGTCGCTCCATACAACCGCCTGCTCTTTCACCGCTCACACTCTGTTGTTCTTGCGCCGCTTGCAGGTTGGGGAGCCCTTTAGATTGACCTTTGGAGCACCGGTGTGGTCTCGTGAACACATTTACCGACAGGGGGAGAGCGCGCGAGAGCAGGAGGAACCCATCAATGAGCTCAGATACGACGATGACCTCCTCCTGCCGGTGCTGAGCTGGCAAGGAGAATCATCACATCACAATGGGCGAGGCGGCCTTCGTGTCCCCCGTCCCGGCGAGAATGGTAGTTTGAGTTACTGTAGTTCGTTCATTCCTTGTGTTGGCTTCCATCTCACCGCCAACCCCAGAAGAAGGACCAGGGAATACTGTAATCAAAAGTCATACGGTAAAGAGAGAGAGGAGATACAGTCCATACAGTACAGTATTCAGACGAGGCAACCGCCAGATGAGCGCGCCGGGCACACGGTGCCTGCAAAGGAGAAAGCGTCGCAGTGGGCGAAGGGCCTTTCCACAGCAGGCTGGCACAACAGCCTACCCTCAAGCCGTTGGAAGCTGGTTCGAGCGGTTTGATGTTGCTGAACTCAAGCCCTTTCGGTGCTCAATCCCCTCTCCCCTTTTTCCTACTCCTTTCCTCCTTTCCTCCTTTCCTCCTTTCCTCCTTTTTCTGCCCAATTTCTTCCACTTGTTCTGCCACTAGCGCGCGCCGTGCTGCTTCCGCCGTACAGCATCGCAACATCCACACTCCACTGTTCCACACTTCTTCTGTGGACACCGCAGCAGCACGTTGCGAGGATGAGCTTGGCATGCCCACGACCTGGGAAGGTGAAGCGCGTCATCGCAACAAGGATCGAGCTGCCCAGAGATGTTTCACGCCCTCTCTCGCATGGTGTTGCATGGGGGTCAACGAGTAGGACAGTAGGACAGTAGGACTGCAGGACTGCAGGAACTGGCAGAATGGGAATCTCCATGATCCATCTCACCAATTTCCAATCTACCGTAACAACCAGCAGAACCTGAGCTCTTATCGCCATACTGGCACTCTATGGAGCCATCCACCCACCCGCAAGGATGCCGTGGAAGGCGGAGATGGAAGACCGGAAGAACACTGGCGGGGTGTGTGATGGCATTGCCAGATTGGAATCTTCACAAACCATCCTTTTCAGCGTACTGTAGCCATCATTCCACCAGAGCCCATGTTGATCGTCCGTCCCTGATCATCCTGCCCTGCCCTGCCAGCAAGGCTTGCGAAGCTTGCTCAGAGTTGCAGGAAAACGTTGGACCGATGACAGGTCCTTTAATCCACCACCGTGTGGCCCTTTAGAGTTCAGCGCCGCAGCGTGTGTTGTTCTGAAGGAAGAGAAGAGGAGTCGAGAGTTTGGCCAGTGCCTTCAAACGAGAAAAGGTCAAGCCATAGTCAAGCCTCAGCGGCCAGAGATCAGAGTTCAACATGCAGAAATAGCTTTCATGCCATGCGATGCCCGACTACTCGCTTGGCCTCATGTACAGCACACGATGTAGAAATTACGACTTTGCTACAGTACGTCCCGACATCGTACCATCCCAAGCCTTTGCAACTCCACCCGCCAGCCTGCTGAACGCTTCGTGGTTTCCCTTCTCTTCCTTCTTCGTATTATGTCGACCGATTACCGTATTCTGGCTCTATTCTTGACGACCGGGATATTTTAGAGCTGCCTTGGGTGTCCCCACAGAACAAAACAACGATCGGCAATTCAGGCACATAGGGCCAGCTCAGGTGCCAATAGCATGGTGCTCCCACCCTCCCTTTTCTTGATATGCCCCCTGCCAATCTCGCCTCCTCCCTTCCCTTCCCAGTTCCCACAAAGCAGCATGGCATTTTGTGTGCGCCTCGTCAGCCCTTCAAGACTGACTAACCCCTCTTTTCACCTACGCAAACCAGCGCTACCAACTGCACTACTGCACTACTGCAACGGACGGTCAACGTTCATCAAGGTCTCGTAGAGCGACTAACCCAAGTCGTCCTGGACTGTAGCAAGTTTGGTCCGAGGTTCTTGGACAGGAATGCACATCGTACTCGGGCTCGCGAAGTTTGTGTTGTGTGTGTTATCATTCCGTTGTTGCTGTATGCCCTATGCCTCTCACCTCTCCTCGCCTTGCTTGCTAAGCGAGGAACAGGAGTCCGGAAGTCTCGTGTACCTGGTCTCATGTACCTGGTCTCATGTAACTGCTCTCATGAATATCGCCGTTTCCGGCGATTTTCCAAACACACCAGAAATCCAAGTTCCCCATCCTGGACAGTCTCCATCCATACTGGATGGAGACTGGAATTCCCTGAAAGAAGGATCATCGCAAACGGAGGGAGGAGGGTAGCGTCGGGGACGCTCGGCACCTACATCCATCACGTATCTTCCGTACCGCCTCATCCGGTTTGGCAACTTGGCATTCCTCGTTTCGCATCGCCGCTGCTTTTGCATCGTGGAAAGTTGGAGGTGGTTGGGGGCTTGGGAGATCTTGTTGACATCCAAACATCAAACATCGCAAATCGCCAACATCCCGGCAACTCACCACTGCGCTGGGAATTCTGGTGCGCGCCCACGCCGCACCACCACCCACCACCCACCACCCTCCCATCCACAGCCGGAATTCCACGATTCCACACTGCTGGATGTGTGGGGAGCAGTCGGCGTGATCTCCTCGGATCACGCCGATGTAGACGCTCTCATCAACGAGCCCAAGATTCCCGTCACGTTTGATTCGAGGGAAGAGCGTTGCCAACCGTCGAACGGCTGGACTTGTCACATTAGTAGTGGGCATAACAGAAGGTTATGGGCTGACGGTGACGACGGCCAAATTTTACCACCAGGGAAACGCCAAACCGTGTTCATAACCTGAAGATAGGTAACTTTCAGGCCGGCAAGTTGGCAACCCACACTCATCCCGCATTATTCGCAGTGACATTCTTTTCCGCTTGAGCCAGCTTGGCCTTCGTGTCGATGGCAGCATGGCATCTTCCTTCTCAGAGCGCAATTTTATTGGTGAAACGGATGCCATTTCATGGCCACACAGGCGGAAAAGGGGACCTGTTCTTGTGTCCGACAGGACAGTACAGCCTGTCAGGATTCTGCTCACTTCTACAATACGAGTACTGCATTTCAGGAAGTATCAATTAAACAATTAGGTCATGACGAGAGGTAAGTCCTCACCAATCATTGTCGTCGTGCTGATGAAATTACTGTAGATTATTACGGGCGGACGCGTCGCCTCCTGACGAAAACCAAATGTATTCTCATCAACGGTTTCTGCAATCCAACCAACCACGACCTATTGAACTACCTTTCTCTACAAAGAGCCGGTAGCATTCAAATCCCGGCTCTCATAAAAAGACGAACACCATGCAAAGAGCGAATAATTCCTTGGAGGTCGGACGATTATCGCCTGGGACATATTTGACGCTCCACTTCAACAATTTATGAGGCAAAGCAGAACGGTAACAGCTCCAGGCATGAGCGAAACACAAAAAGAAAGCTTCCTCCAGTCGTTGCACAACCCATTATTTTGATTGTACCGCCAGGGAGTTTACGTACAAAACTCATCAAGCACAGCCATTTCTTGGAAGAAAACAGCCTCGAAACGAGTGATTCGACAAGGAAACACTGCCAATGTTGTGTTTGGGTCCTCCTGACATTCTTCTGGAAGCCATGAAACCCTGCAAAACGCATGTTCTGCATTGATGGTGCCTCGCCTTATGGATCCCCCAAAGGAAAAATCCGAGACATGAAGGATTGTGGGGTTTTGGGAGTCTGAATCATGGAGTTCCCCATATACTTCGACTCGACACGTTGTCAGATCTGTCAAAAACTCTTGATGGTGTGAACAGATGTATCCCTGCCGCCATTCTGTTTGGTTTGAGCCCCCACAGAAGATGGTTCAACGTGAGAGTCATAATAGCAGATTCAAGGCTGAGACTGACATCGAGACACGCGAGAAGGGATCAGCAAGAGTGCTAGTGCTCGCTGACCAGCAATTCCCACCAACCGCTCAATCTCTGCTCTGTGCAAGTCGTGCTGCAAAAGACCAGAATAAGCCGAAAAATCCTGTCTAAAGGTCTGGTCTACGAATCTGCTTTAAGAAATGATTGTGTCCTACCCATTCGTTTAGCTCGCCTGGTTTCCCAAAAACCACATGATCGCTGCAGTGAAGATCGTCTTGCAGTATGCAGCAGCCCTTTCAGCTTTCTAGGTATTTGCCAACTTTCATTTGCAACTGCATCATCTCGAGACGATGTTGTTCGTCTTACGCAATATTCTCCGTCTGGTCTTTGTAGTTTGTTTTTTTGTGCAATGCGTGCTTAATTCGGATTTGTACTGTATCTCAGGTGCTAAATTACCCATGAGTGCGCCAACAACACACTGCCTCCTGGTTTGTGTAATTCCCATGCTCCGTCCTATTCTATACTCGTACTGTACTCGCGTATTTGTTTCTCATTGCGGTCAAAATAGCCTACGGTCTGTCCTACCTGCCGTTTACTGTTTACTGTGTCACTACATGCTTTGCTTTGCTCGCCCGCTCACTACTCCTGAGCCACAACCCCGCATTTGTACAACCTGAGAATCCCCAACCTTTTCTGCCAACACCAGCCAAACAGTACTTATCGAGAAGAGCACCGCCAGTCCCGTACTCCGTACCAAGGTAGCATTTGGGAATGCACTTCTTCCACTTCCTCGCCACAAACGCAAGCCCAGGCCCCCCGCATCATCCGAGTCCAGCTCAAAGTAAACAACGCTGCAGAGCCGAGACTACCGGACAGATATTCTTCGGCGGAAATAGCTATAGTACTGTTACACAAAGCCTTCTGCTTCTCGCACTCTCACACAACCGTTGCCCCACCTCGCCTCGTTGTTATTCCCAATATCAATATTTCAACTGTCCTGTCCTGTACTTATACTTGAATACAGGACTGCACAGCACTACTTGCATATTATTCATTCCTTTTGGGCAGCTGCCTACAAGACAACGAAGCGAACCTGGCCCTCGTAAAATTCCCTCATGGTTCGCAATTCCCATTTTAATCTACGATTTACAGTAGAATAGCCTGCTTGCTCATTAGCTAGCCAGATAATGGCTGTGGCAGGTCCCACACGACCACCTCTCTCATCACTTGGTTCATGCGTTTGCGTTGTTCTTATCTTTCAATGCAATTTTCCGTGCGTTGCTGACTTGATTTAATGTGATACATCATATCTAACTAATTATCAACCATCAGAAGCACTCGATACAGTGCAGTACAGTGCAGTACATACACAGGGGAAACGTTCAGCCTGAGCTTCAGCCCTGAACAAAAGCCGATGGATGGAACAGGAAAAGTACCCCACACCGTTCCCCTCTGCTTTTCTGCTTTCATTAATTTAAGTTACTTTACCTTTTGTGCTTTAATACTGCTTGAGGTCCGTTGGGGTCTTTGAATTCGTTTGTCGTTGTCGTCAGATGAGTAGGAGTCTCGTGGCTCGTTTTGCCGAGTAGAGTAAGGTATCAAAAATGCTGTACTGTACCCAACCCACCACGGTCCGTTGCGCGCGTGGTATCCCAGAGCAAAGGGAATGGAAAGGAAAGGGAGCGGCCGAGGCAATTAGGTAGGATAGGTCAAGCGACGAGGTAATCTGACGTTACCTTCTGTGCGGGGGTTGGGACGTTTCTGTTCTATCATATCTATCATATTTTTGAATAAGTAAGCCCAGCCCGTTCTTTGTGCCGTTTTGTTTGTTGTTCTTTACTGTAACATGCGATGAGATGGTTAATCTCACCCAAATGGGGGCCGTCTTTTCAATTACCTAGATCTGATTTGATCTAATTTGTCCTTCACACCCAAAGTTTTGCGAAATGACTTTTTGCATATGGTGTTCACTATCAATCATAATTGCCATTCATATCCGCGTATTTTCTTCCCTCCTAATGCTTACCTTACCTACCTCATGTATGTCTGTACTGTATGCACGTCTGAGCCTCTGATCTCACTGCGATGAGCTGAGCCTCTCACTTGCATTTGTTGGTATTCCCTACAGTATCTCATTGCAGAAAACCCAATTCTTAAAATAACTTTATGATATTATACAAGAAGCACGTAAGCCTATATTTTTCACGTACATATTCCTTAGTTTGGGGGTTGGATGTTTCATCGCCTCTTTTGTACTCTACTTGTTGATTGTGGGGCGGCGAACTTTCTGCGGGGTGGTTCTTTTCTCCATGTGTGGGGATGAGTATTTTACTTGCTGTGAGGAGGTAGGTAGGTAGGTAGCGCCCAAATAAGTGAGTTGGAGTGGGGTGAAGTGGGATCTGAGAAAAACCAGCAAAGTCGGTACAGGACTGGTGTTGAAATTCGTCGTCTACTGTAATCGAGAAGTGTAGATCTATCAAGCGATCTACCTAAGGCAGGTATTTTTCAATGCTACTCGAGTTGTCTAGAAGAAATCCGCAATCCTTCCATCCTTTCCATCCCCTCATCGGTCCTTTCTTCCTTTCACTCACTCTTTATTCCATCGGCATGCCTGCTAAAGAGTCGTACCAAACAAAACCTTCTCGACTTCTAACTTCACTTCATGTAGCACAAACTCAGTTCGTACCACCTCAATCTAAAGCGAGCACAAATACAACAGCTAGACACAACATAGAATTTCTTTCTCGGCTTTTTCTGTTGTTTCTGGGAAGGACAGGTGGGCTTCCTTGAACGATCATGTAGGTTTCCGGTATGTATGTAGGTGTGTCGTGGTGTTTGTTGCCAGTGTATGTTGTCTGTGATGCGGGAAGCCGTCTTTCTTACTGTACTTCTGAGGTGGGAGGTGGGTGGGATAGGCACGCCATGAATGCGTTTTCTGTACTACTGTACTTGAATTCGTATAGGAGGTTTTTTTGGGCTCGAGTGATATATGCCTAGGTAGGTTGATTGGTTGATGGACGGATTGATGGATGGTGAATAATGGGAGAGAGAAGTGATGCGGAGATTTGAGAATGGAAGGGGATAGGAAAGGGAAAGAGGGGGGGGGGAGTATGTTTGTAGTCTGTATCAATGAGCATAAAAAGATCGTAAGTGCGCAAAATTAATTTTATTAGCACCATTCATATTCTGAACTGTAATTTTTTCTACACCAAAACATTTGGCATTTCGTATTGCTATAAGTCAGTTGCATCGTTGCTCCAAAGGGAGAAGAGCAATGGTAGTTCACTTCCTTCTCCATCTGTGTGGAACAAATTATTCTCACAATCACTGCTCTAAAATGTTACTTTCAAGATTTCTGTTTGTTTGTTCTCTTGTTCTACGCCAATCTGCTCGCTGTTAAATTCCAAAAAGGGCCCTAGGCCGAAAACTCAGAGGCAACGCAAACTGTGCCCCTCCTCCTTCCTCCCTCCCTTTATTCACGTCCCTTTTCCCCTTTCCCCCTTCCATCCCCTATCCTCCACCTCTCTGAAAACAAAGTCCTTTCAAATTTCGTACATATCCCAATCTCAAAAGTAATCTTCCTCACCTCATTATGATACCTGAAAATACTTCTTCCTCGCCTTTGCAATCGCAGTCGCACTCAAGACAAAACAAGCTTGTTCTTCTTGGTCGCATTGTTTTCTGATCTTCTTGCTTGCTCTGATCATTTCGATGGTGGGATGAGGAAAGGGGACTTTGACGTTGGTGAGAACGAAGAGCCGGTCTGAGAGGGATGGTGTAACTGGGCTGATGAACTTGATTGAGATTTCTTGATCTTCTTCTTCTGTTGGAGGGGTTGAGGTGGTGGTGGTATTATTGGTGGTATTATTGGTGGTATTATTGATATCAGTGGTCCTCTTTGAGGTTTCTTCGTCGTTCTCGACAGCCTCTATCTTGTCGTTAAAATCTAGATTTTCGATCTTTTCTCAAATATCGGGGGAGTGAACTACTCGAAGTATCTGGATCCGGATTCCAAGTATTGTCAGGGGTTGAGATGGATTCGGAAGAATCGCCAGAATCTGGCGATGTTGGAGATGATGTGAGCTCGTAGAGGAGCTTTTCGACGGGTGTGCTGGGGATCGTGGCGGTTCTCCAGAGTTCGACTTTACGAATGATTGTGTTGAGACTTCTAGAGTTCAGGGGACTGCCGGTGGAAATATTGCTGGAAGCTCCAGAGGTTGCACTTGGTTGATTCCAACCCCGTCATAGCCAGGTACAACATCCCTCCGACCCTGGGACCCGTCATGGATATTCACGCAAACTCCTACAGACGCCTGAAAGTGAACCAAGCTTCCTCCATTTACAGGCGAGAGCCGCGACAACTAAGCCCCTCGCTCCAAGATCTTGGTGAAGCCAATCAGATAATTTCCTAATTTCCCTAATATTAATGATAAGATAGCGTAGTCATACCATAATTTTGTCGTTGAATTGGTGATTGTTCTTTCAGAGCGGATTTGAAGTAGGAAGAGGAGGTGGTGGCCGGGTCGTGCCAAGCACTAAAACATGAGAGGCAAAAGGTGCATGTCTGTAGAATGAGAACCTGCCATTGAATATTCCAACCGGTACTTTTTATTGAATTTGAAGATAAAGGGAGATAGAGTTATTGTTGTATCAAATATACAAGCAGTTGTGTTCGAAGCAAGCAGAAACCTCACTCCTCTTCTCATTTCTTTTGCATTTCGACGACAAACTAAGTTCGATGACACTTCACTTATTTCATTGAGGATATCTCCATGGTAATTCACGTTCAATTTAGCTGTACCATCAACTTCATGCCCTCGTAATAAGGCAACAGCGACGTCTTCGCGTTAGCGTTCGCGACAAAAAATATATCTTCACCTTCTTGCGCCAGATAGAGCTTTGCCCTTTTTTCCCCCGACAACCAACAATAACGAAAACACCACCACAACCAATTTTTCTCTGCTACCGTTCTTGTCTATCTACCATACTAATACCAACACTAACACCACCAATACTACCATCACCAACTCACCATTTCACCATGTCTTCTCACGCCTCCCCCTCCACTACTACCTCTGCAGCAACTGCAGCAGCAGCAGTAACCTCACCACCACCCTCCCTATTCCGCTACAGTAAAGAAGATGCCTACCTCAACTACGACGGCGTCTCTCTCATCCCGGTTCGCGACCGTCACTTTGAGAGTATCGACATCACTAGCATCAAAATACCCCGCTGAAAATCAAGCAGTCTCTAATTACATCCTCGTTCACCGGTCCTAAGATACGTAAGATGCCATGAGAACCGGTTAAATTGTCTCCCTGGTTAAATAAATCGGAGGTTTTACATAATGATTTCTTATACTTAAGTTTTTAGCGTATTCTTGTTTAATTTTAATGTTTTTCGTACTTTTTTGTTAGAGGGGTGGTTGGTTAATGTCGGCGCTCGTTACAGATAGGAAGTGATAAGGTGATTCGGTATAGGGTGAAGTAAGCTCAGAAACATCCTGGATTGTCCCTCAAGGTAAGTCACACTAAGAAAAATCTATCCGTGAAATTGAAATTCGATTTGCTAACGCGATGTTTTGGCTTGTGTAGACGGCGACTGTGGCCATGGGCCGCGATAAATTTACTGAGTATCACTCGTGGCTACGGAAGCAGGAACCTCTTTTAAATTTAGAGTTAACGGATCTAGATCGCGAGATTCTTTTACTAAATGGTAGTACTCTTAGTAATGATAATAATAAGGAGGAAGGTGACAAGGCTATTACGGAGAAGAATACTATAGAGGACGAGGGCAAGGCGGGAGAGTAAGTTATTGTAGAGGATGACAGAATAGCGTTAGAATAGAAGTACAGCTAGTCCCTTTCTTGTTATAATTTTTTCGACGAATGTCTCTACTTTTTCTCTAGAAAATAAGATTGTTCTAGATTATAGAATAGAATGAAATTCTTCAATTCTTCTTCGTTGTCGTTGTGATCTAATACTAGATACCTTGTTCCCACATCGATTACAAATTTGTTAAAAATTACCCTTCCATCCTTACCCCTCATGAACGCCGTCAATTAGATTCCAAAACTTTCAAAGACCTAAAGTTCAAACCCACTGCCATTTCCCCTCCCCTTCTCCAAAATATCTGCCAACACATGCCCCTGTTTAATGCCTAACCCATCCCCTACATCCCTCAAGTTCCTCACCACAAACGCTCTCACCTCATCCGTAGCCACGTCCATCACACCCGCGAACCAAAGCGGCCATAATAGAAAGTTTCCACCGTAGGTTCGACCGAATGTTGAGCCTTCGCGGACAAAGGGATTTTCTGTACTTTGTAAGGGTGGGTGGGTTGTCGACCAGGTTGTTGTGGCGGAATTTGAGGTTGAAAGTTGTGGTGCTGCTTGTTCTGGCGCCAGGGAGGGAGTGGGTGAGGTAGAGCTAGATGATGTTGTAGAAGCAGGAGATGCCCCTTTATCCGAAGCCAAAATATTCGTAAAAACAGGTGGATGTGGCGCCGTCGATGGCAAAGAAAGTAAAGTCTCTAGTTCAGCAGACATGATATTATCGATATCCGCTGTCGTCGGTTCTGCTGCCGCCATCGCCACACTCTTTGCTAGAGGTGAGAAGGTTTTGGGATCGGGATGGTACGTTGATGTTAGACGAAGTTGAAGGGCAATGTGATCTGCTATTGTTGGTGATTCTGGAATATTGCCCTTTTCTGTTATGCCCCGTCCTCCTTCTGTTGAGCCTGGACTTGAATTTGTATTTGAGTTTGAGGAGGTGGCTTGTGCTGCCGTTGCGGTGTGAAACGCGGTAGGCGGTGGAGGCATAGAAAAGAGATGTTGTGGGACGGATGATAAGATATCGGTCTGAAGTTCGTATAATGTGTCAGTGGCGAGCTGGAATTGTGCGGTGTGGATTGCGTAGGGGAAGATGGGCGGTTTGGCAGCGAAACCTTTGAGTAGGACATCCCGAATTATTTCGTTGAGAATTATACGGACGGTACGGAGGGCGTTCCACTAATTACATTTTTATTAGTTGGCCGACTTTTTATTCTGAGTGAGGAATGATTTAAAGGGTGATGGTCGGGTGGATAACATGATTTATGACGAGGTTGACGATGCGAATGAGAATGATGAATGAGAACTAGAAGGGAAGTAAAGGGAAGGAGAACGGACAAGCTGCGCCATCCAACAATCAGAGTAAATGTGATATCGTCCATTGTAAACATAGGAGGATTCGATATCAGTATACACTGTCTCATATCTCCAACCTGGCGGAGGATTGTCGACCAAAGCAAGCAGCACGCAATCCAGTTTGATGGCTTCGTCCATAATCTTATGCGGATCGTTTAATTTGCCCGTTTCGATATCTGCACGAAGCTGAGTAAGCCTATAGGGGAACAATTAGCAGTCGTTTTGATTATTGTGGTGCGAGGAAGTCTGGAAAGTCTGGAGTGGAAGCAAGTCTGCAGATTTTGGCATCTTTCCGAGGACTCTCCCAAAAATTTTGCTCCCCACGAGGTGTTACGATGGAGGTAAGGTTCTACGTACTTCATCATTGCTCTCTGAACAACCAGGGCTGGGTCGGGATTTGTGATCAAATCCACAGCTTCTTCTGTGTATTTGAAGATATCTGGTGGGAGTGGCTTGCCACGAGCTAGGCAGATGATCGCCATGTTTGATGTACTATTCACATCCCATGTCAGCATGCTTCAATATAGTGAAAGCGGCATCCAATGGCTCTGTGTATGATAAAGAATTGATGGGAATATGGTGGCATCTGAATGTCATGTGGGTGACTTACACCTGGAACAACATCCGACGACCAGCAACACTTTGAATTTGATCTTTTCCACGAAGGGAAATCACAGCAGCGGCGCCACTAATATGTTGAGCCCAATCCTTGAGTGAACGCTGATGACCACCAGTGATCGTCTCAAAGATACCAAGCACAAGAATAGAGATCAGTGTGGTATCTTTCTTGGCAAGTTCTGGATCCCTGAGGGCTTTGTTGGTATGTTGAATAGCCTGGGTATATTGATATCGTGCTTTATGCAGGAGCGACGTTGACTGAGATGCATGTGCATAGCTAGCAAATCCTACGGCCCGCATACTCGAAATGAGACCTTCATCCGTATGGTGATCCCGATAAACCTCGCCTAGGTAGTCGAAGCGGCCAGGCCCAGCCGCCTCATTTTCTCCACGGAAAACAAAGTTACTGACAAAGTACCCTGTTGCAATATCCTCGAGGCGAGGAAGTACGGCAAGATCCTTGGGGTGGTATCGCTGCACCATTGGGTACCGCTGCGCTAGGGAATCAGATCTGACACTCTCGATTTCCTCCACCTCCATATCCGCATCAGGAAAGTCTGTGGCGTGTGTCTCAATCTGGCGTTTGGCTGCGTCCCTCTTCGAGGATGTACCGGGCAGAGGGTTGGTCAGATCTCTCTTGGCCTTGTTCTTTGCCTCTTTCGCCTTAGCTTTACGAACGACCTTTTCGCTTTCGTTGTGGAATATCACGTCTCCGAGCTGTCGGTAGCCAGGGCATTCCCGTTTAGCTTTCTTGCACTGTGTACATCCTTCCGGAAGCTTGTCACACCTGCTCTTCCTCTCTCGACAGGCGTAACATCCTCCGGAAGGGCGTCCACAATACACCATGATTTCTGAGAGGTTAAAACTCCACCGGATTAGCAGTTGACTAGATATCTGGGCGATAGTCTACTCCGGGTCCTGGACAGACCCTCCGACAGATCCTTCGTCTTCGGACGTGCACTCTAAGTCTAGCTAGAATGCCGGAAGATATCAAAGCTTGATTGGGGACCCTTAGGAAATCAATAACAATAGTTCAACCAGGAGGTGAAGGATTCGAGAAGCTTTCCCGAGATGGATAGTGTTGAAATGGATAGTGTGAATTGAGGGATCTTGCTGGCACGAGGTGCTGCAGGATTGAGGGGATGGGGAGAAATGGAGAGAGAGAGAAAACATCACAATACGACACCGCAGAGAAGGCCTCAACTTGGTAATAAACAGCTTGAAATGCAACTGATTCCACAGTGGAGGGAGGACGTCGTCAGAACCAGGCCTGATAGCAGCGATCGCCTCGTCTAAGTGGCTCGCTTAACCACAGCCTTAACATCCCTCTATTCCCAATTGGGGGTATCAGGATGCTGGCCAATCAACAGTGTCCAAGACCTCCTGACCTCTCACTTAGCCGATTTGCCGACAACGGCACGTCCGTCAGCACGCGCATATTTTGTCCGCATTGTGGTGATGAAGGGACGAGGGACTTGTCATCTCGCTATTCGGACCAGCCAGAGTGAAGCACAACAAAATCCTCATCGACAGGCTTCATGATCCTTCGGCCTCAAATCCAGGACATCCCCACTAACTTATGCGGCGCTCGCTCTTTACGATCCTTTACGACCCTTAACCTTCTCACCGAAGCTTGTCTCGACGATGAGAAGGATCGCACGGCTTCGATGGCACCTCTAGCAAATCTCAACAACGGGATCCTGCGCCCTCTTGCGCCCTCTTGGGTTCGGTCAACACAGTGGATACGTGGACCAAGAGGACCAAGAGATATGGATCTCCAGACTGTGAAGCTTGT
Organism: Tetracladium marchalianum; assembly: GCA_037074945.1. NCBI lineage: Eukaryota > Fungi > Ascomycota > Leotiomycetes > Helotiales > Tetracladium > Tetracladium marchalianum. Next base: position 87,558 of record JBAMDN010000624.1, on the reverse strand, counting down.
TCAACTTTAAAATCCTCGTCGTAAAGAGAGCCCTGTTCGTTGCCATGCATTTTCTCTTGCGAGTCCTCCGCAACCGTTTCCCTTTTCGGTCGGCCAATGTTTTTGCTCACTTCCCATTTCTCTGCAATGTTTGGATATATAACCTTTGCTTTACTCTCTTACTGTTCTCCTTCTTCTTTCTGCATCGCAGACTTGAATTACATCATTTCCATCATTTCTCTCAATTTCTCCGCATCTAAACGTTCACATATCTCCCTACTGCCAAGATGGCAATCTACCTCTACAGAAAAATCAGAGCCCACCGGCAACAAGCCTCTACCAGCTCTGCCAATTCGGCACATCAAATGGTGAATGTGGAACAACCAGTAGTATCACCCACCAGGTTAACAGACGCACCACCCTCTCATCACAGCGAATCAATCAATCACTCAGTATCTCATGAGAAGATCCAGGGCCAAGGCCGAAGCGAGAGGCATGACGAAGCCGCAGACGAGGAAATGTCACCAGCAGAAAAGAAAGCAGCGAGTGTATATCGATGGAAATTGGTCTTCGGTCTCCTCTTGCCATTCACAGTACAGGCACTAGATGTCACCATCATCGCAAGCGCAATACCATTTATTGCTTCAGATTTCAGTAAGCTTCACTCCCACCACTCCACTCCATCAAACAATCACTAATCAACCCACAGACGAATTGTCCCAACTGAATTGGATCATCTCAGCTTTTAACCTTTGCGAAGCAACATTCATCCCCTTCTGGGGCCAATTCGCCGACATCTTCGGCCGCTACGTCGCGGTACAAGCCGCCTCCGTAACGACCTTAATCGGCGCCGCTCTCTGCGCTGGTGCACCAGTCACGGCATTCCCTATGCTCCTCGTCGGCCGGGCCCTCCAAGGAATCGGCTGTGCCGGTCTCTTAATTTGCACTAAAACCATCCTCGCCGATAAAGTCTCCCTCAAAGAAAACGCATGCAACAACACAACCTTCACCCTCGTCGCAGGCATTGGCTACGGGATCGGCCCCGTCGTAGGAGGCTACCTCACACAAGTCAGTTGGCGTTGGTGCTTCATCATTGGTATCCCCATGAATCTCATCGGCATGATTCTTACACACTTTCTCTTACGGTCCGAACTCCTTGGTCCCCAGAAAATTCTCCGCGTAGATGGCGATGTTACGGTCGAAGTTCCACAAACCTTTGCCTCCAAACTCTCCACCATCGATTTCGGTGGACAGTCAATCTTCCTCTTCGGCATGGGCTTGCTCGTCCTTGCACTCACATGGGGAGGATCATACTACGCCTGGAACGACGTCAAAGTCCTGGCACCCCTCGTCATCGGCGCAGTTCTCATGGTCTTGTTTGTCATCTGGGAACAACTCCTCCGTCCAGGCTACTTCCTCTCCACCCGCTTCCCTCTGCAAAAACCCATGATCTCTATCCCCCTTGTCACATCCCGCAACGCCGGTCTACTGATGTACATCAACTTCACCACGGGTATGGCCATGTACGCCGTCTTTTACTTCGCCAATCTTTACTTCGTTCTCGTACAGACCCTTCCAGCAGGCGAAGCCGGTCGCAATCTCATCTACTATATGCCTGGTCTCGGCTTCGGTGCCTATGCCGCTATGTACGCCTGCAATGTCTGGCCATTGCAAACATGGTTCCCCCTTTTCGTTGGCACCCTCATCGAGCCTTTGGGCGTGACTTTATTAGCCGTGGCTATCAGTCAGGGCAATTTGCACTGGGTCTATGGCATGTTAGCACTCACCGGCGTGGGCAGCGGAATCCGTTTCATGCCGGGTACTTTACACGGAGTAGGGTATAATCGCACATCCATCTCATCCATCGTGTCGCTTATGTCACTCGCGCAAACACTTGGCGGAACAATCTCTACGACTGTCATGTTGAATATCTTCAACAATCACCTACACTCGCATCACATCTCCTTCTCGACCAGTTCAACGGAGTCATCACTGGACGCGCTAGCCGCACTGTCGGAGTCTGCGAGGGAATTCTTCAGGAGCACGACGAAAGATGGGATTGTCCTCGCTTTCTTCGCCATCACTGCATTCTTGTGGTTGGGGTTGGTCGCGATGACGATGATAGGGAATGTGAGGATTGGAAAGAAGGGAAGGGAGGATCATTTGACCAAGGGGAGTTTTGTGGCAAGTTGGTTCAGGAAGAGTCAGCGGAAGGTGAACGTGTGAATGATGGTGGGGTCAATGGGAGTTTGTAATAGTACTGCACAGTGCGCTTATTTAGAGAGGTTTCTTTTGTTTTGATTTCAATGGCGGAACAAGCCATATGGCGTATGGATATGGCATTCTCAGTTTCGGTTAGGCATAGATTTTGAATGGACTTACGTCTCAACCTTAAATTGGCTGGCATTCGAATGGGACAGAGTCGAATAAACTTGTCGACTGGCATACCCTTTCGAAGGAGCCAACTTTAACTTGGGATTCGGATGTCAGAAATTCGGATGGAATGGCATGAAATCGAATAAACTATCGTTCTACTGTGCTTTTCGAATGGCGTACATTCGAATGTCACGTATCTGAGTGGCTCGGTTCCAATAGACTTTTGGTTTACCTTGTTGTTCGGATAACACCCTTTCAAATGAACTTTCCTTTCGCCCTGATACTCTTTCAACTTTCAAGCCCTCCTCTCGTTCGCGCTTGAGATATCGTCGGCCTAGCCTTAAAAGCGTTTAACTTCCGATGTTTCTCTTGCGGGGGGCCGCTTTTCTCTGAAGTCTGAACTTGAATGGCCACATTTTCTTTGGAGCTACCTGTTCTCGAAAGCTTGACTCTCTTCAATTCGCTAATTACAGCTTTTATTCTAGTCGTTGTTTGTCCGGGTTGGGTTTTCTTTGTAGGGATTGAAGAGCGTGAGGGCGTCCAGGTGTGGATTACGCTACGACTCGGACCTGAATCGGGAATACCGATTCTATGCCTTTTGCAGGTAATTGATGCTGCTCTCTTGTCGCAAATGTGTGTGTGGGGAGTTGTTCAAACTAGTAATTAGTGGTTCTACGCATCCTGTCTGACATCTATTAATTAATTAGATGGTTGGTGGCAGATTGAAAATCCTAAAGGGAAACTACCAGTGTGGGCAGCATCCAGGGGCTCATCAAAATCAAGTTGGATGTAATCCCTCATTCAAATGACCAAATCAGTCAACTACTTTTTGCATATTTTTTTAGGGGGGGGTTCCGCCGGTTGCGAATTGTTGAACTTTGTGTATGTTTTCAGATGCCCCACACGCTTTTGACACTGATTTAACCCCCCCCCCCTCCCACAATACCCCACACACACCCTCTCTCACTCTCAGATCATCCCAATCTAAACAAAGATGTCTCAAGCGCAGAAAGAGAAGATTTCCCCCGAGAATGTTCAAAACAGAGTGTGTCGAGATTAAAAAAAGACCCCACGCCCGGGTACTGTGATGTCTTAAACCCAGAAACGATCGCATATCAAAAACCGTGGGGTCGGGAGAATTGTCTCGAACCTAGAGATGATCTGAACTCTATTGAAGAGATCTTTCGAGATCGGGGTGGGGGTGGGGGTGGAATGATGATGATCTCAATCTCAATCTCAATCTCAATCTCAATTTCAATTTCAATGTGGAGGAGAAAGCATGCGTGTGTAGACTTCTCAACGCGGGGAGATGGAGGATCTAAGGAGGGGCTCCAGATGTAACGAGAAAGTGTTCTGTCTCTGCTATAGTGTGTGAGTATAGTGCGTGCGCGATTCTCTTAATCGAATTGGAAATGTGCTCATGGACTGTGAAAGCTTGGTGAAGTAATTCTAACTAGAAAATTAGGAACGCTTCTCTCTACCTCTGTCACCGGACTCATTGTACGACGAAGATGTGTGCTTTGAAAATCACAAGAACAATAAAATACCATGGCCTTATTTCATTGTTAAGTAGGAGAAGGAGTATAAATGCTACACAAGGCCACTTGTGTGTACATATCATCGCTAGTCGAGTCTTCCTTCCATTATCAATTTATCCATCGTTCTGCCTCACTTGCCATAGTTGAGACTCTTCACACTCCCAAGCCTTGATTCACTCGGTAGCACTGAGATCCTCGCCTCCCTCGCGTATTGGTTCAGTCGTCTTCGGTGGATCTGAAAGAAGCGGAACGTGATAGTCACTCTCTTTTCCTATTCCTTCCAACCAACCCTTCTTCTCCACATTATTCAACTTCAGACCTTTCATGATTGATACAGCAAGGCTCGAAGGCGTTGAGCCCACCTGCGCATCAAAGAACAACGCATCGCTGTACACCACTGTATTAACAGCAAGCCGTGCGAGCGGACTGGTCGGGTCATTTTCACCCACAAGCTCCATCAGACGACCAAAGTCGCTGCCAATCCAGAGGGCTGAATTCGTCAAAGTTTCGTAGATGACATCCGCGACGTAATTCTGAAGAAATGGCATCATCGCTCGCTGTCCTAGGATCCATAGCTCGGCTAGCTTCTCGTAGTCGGCAGGACTTCTTCCCTCTTCGCATTCCACCTTAGGCAGTTCAAAGTTTTGGTAATAGAGCCAATGAACGAGAAGACCAAAGACAGCTGGATCTACATCGTCGAGAGGCATTGATTGGCTCTCGCCCTCCTTGAACTTGCCATTGAAAGCTGCGCTAAAGAAGGGTGAATGGAAGCAAATGATGTTCTTGTGGATTGTGAATACTTGCTCACCAGAATCGACGGTTTCAGAGGTGTCGTGACTGGAAGGAGTGGCAGGAATTGAAGGAGGGCATCCGTTGGTAGATATCACAACCGTGACCATGGGCTGCGGCGAACTGATGAACGTCAAAGGTTAATGAACGCAATCTTGGCAAGAAGTAGCACCTCTGAACACTGGGTACATTACACGTATGTATGGGAAAGTGAGGGCCTACTATAAGTTAGGGGCCATGAGCCCCTCGCTCCCCTCTGACGAGGTCGACATTGGAAACTGCTTATTCGAACATCAATGTCTCTGCACAGAGTGATGGCATTTATCACACCCCTACCTTAGATAAGCAAGCTCTGCTTTGAGTGTTGAGATTGACTCTAGAAGAATGTCGGTCGGTCGTCGAAGCTGCCCAAGCTATGCACAAAATAAGGCGGGAGCGGGGTCGCCTCAAGCTGTGCCTTACGAAGGTGGCTCGAGGGGCAGGAGGTGAATGCCAAGGCGGCAGGCAACCACGTGATATATTTCCATTGAAGTAGACAGTTAGAGCTTGCCAAAGTGATTCAAATTCAGCGTATCATTCATTCACTCAATTCCTCAGTCACTCTTCTTGTACTGGTCGGGAAGCCTCATTGGGGGCGTGGAAGAGACTGGACTTTGGAAGCCGAACTCGGCATCCCGAGACGCTGCATCGGGAAGAGTAGATGTTGGTACGAAAATGGGATGAATGATTGGACGAGAATTACTTGATTAAAAGGACTGCACATATTTCTTGGAGGATTGCGTCACAACTGTTACAGTTCCTATGCAGACAGTACGTGCAGGCAGTATAGGTGTTGGTTGGACGGAGAGAGTGCCAGTGTAAAGGTGGGATGAACGACATACAAAACAATTACTGTGACATCAGAAAGAATGTTCGAAACGAGAAAACAAACCGTCCGAGAAATTGAGATTGTGATTATGGAGGCAAAATAGGTTCTGGAAAAAAGATTGAGCAAAAATACATGGGCGACAAGCTTGTGATAATTGGCAAGCGGAGGAGGCGAAAAAAACACGAGGCTGGTACAGTACTTGGTATAGCTGGAGTTGCTTTCGCGAGAAGAACAACCGAGGAATCAACAGATGTAAAACGTGGTGAAGCAAAAAGCAGCTGTTATTGGAGAGTGATAGCGAAGACTTTCGATATTTATCTCGTGATGGGTCCACTTTGCGTTGCTTGTTTGCACGGAGGGAAGTCCCATTTCGTTTTCGTGCGAGGCGATATCGTGATGGAGTACGAAGTAGGACACGACCCGTTCCGCGCCGCGGTTTGTTAGTTTTGTGGAAGTAGAGGGCAGCAGGTGGAGGAGTATTCACGGAAGGGGGAATTTGCTTTGTAAATGTAGGGGGGAAAGTGTTGATGATGCAGAGGTGAAAAGCCGAACAAATAACCCACGGCAGCGGATGAGACTTGGGAAGGAAGGATTTGGTTGGTGGCAAAGAAGCTCAGCAGAGACAGGACAGGAGACAGGACTCAAGAGACTCGGGTCCGGAGAATAACGAGCTGATGGGTGTGTTGTGTTGTGTTGGGTTGTGGACGATGAGATGACGTGAAACGAGGACGAGGACGAGGAAGAGGAAGCAATTGACATGTGAAGGTGTGGCTGGTGCGTGGGTGGGTGGGTGCGTGCGTGCATGATCTGCGTCGAATGGCGGCAATCCATTTTGCCTGTTGTGAGAGTTGCTTGGGTCTTGCAGCTTACGGCTTGCGGCTTGCGGCTTCGTCGGCCTTGACCAGGCTGACCGGGAAGATGGATAGATAGCCGGGTCGTCTCCGTACGCGGAATGGCAGCGTGCGGTTCTTTCGTCGAGAAAGACCCGCGAGAGTTGGCCGTTGAGGGCGAACTGTTATCGGCTGGATGATGTGCTGTACTGTGCAGTCGGCACGACGAGAAGCGATTGCGTATGCACCAAGTATCAATAGTCAGCGGGATGGGACGAGGTACAGAGGGTACAAGGTACACCAAGGGACTCAAGTACTTGTCCTCCATGCTATTGCAGTGAAGCTGCTCATAAAGCTTAATGGCGCGTGCTGGCTGAGTGTTGAGATGAGCGCAAGCAGTCGATGGAGGTTGAAAATAGGCCTCGCCTATGCTATGACGAGCGCGGCAAGGGCGAGCACTAACCCAGCACCAACCCAGCACCCACAGCACCCTAAAACAACGGGGCCTTCACATGCTAAAGTCTGCCCTTATCCGTCCCTATCTGGGCTGCGTTGACTCCCATCTCCCTCCCAGACTCTGCCTTCACACCACACCCGGGCCAGTGACATCTCGGTCGCCTCCCTTCTCTCGAGCTCACAATCTCGTTGGCGCGGAGCCATTCGAATTATGACTTCCAGTGTCCCGTCATCCGCCTCTCCTTCCCCTTGTGGCCATCATTCCCTCGCCCTCTCTCTCGCGCGCGCGCAGAATAGAGGGAAGCACATGCCAGAAATTGCAGCTCGTTTTGCAATCTGCGGCAATGACAGCTTCGAGCGTGAAGCAGATTTATCATTTATAATAAGCGTATGCAGGTAGGGGCCGGATGGCAGGGTGCTGGTGCTGGTGCTGGGACAGTCGGATGGCCATGCTGTGGCGTCGGTGGGCAGGAAGCAGTAACTTTCACATTCATGGGCCAATCCCTTATTGCCGTCCCTCTTTTACTGTTGCTGCTACTACCTCGTCCCTCCGTCCTGCTACTTCTCCTCCCTGCTTCCACTTCATAAAAGACCCGTCACCACCCACGTCCGCGACTGTTCCCTTTGATCGTCCTACACACCTTCACCTCTTCGAGACTACACTACACCACACCACCCTCCTCCACCCTCCACTTGCACTTCTCCCCACCAAACACGACTGGACAATACACTTGTTCGCACTCAAGAGACTCAGTAAGTCGCTTCCTTGCGCCAAGGCACCGCGAGCTGCTGGCAATCCGATCCTCCACCACCACCACCACCAACGCTCTTCCACCCATTGACCAATAGCTGACCGCAATCCCTCCCAGCTTACACTCCATGCCCCATTCCGAACCTGATACAATGGCACACCAAACCAACGGCGAGACCGCAGCATCTTCTGCCTTCCTCAGCGTGCGTCATTGCCCCTCCATGTCCCTCTCGAAACCCACCAACTAACAAACGGACAGCATCTCTACTCCTACCCCGTCGTCTCCGACAGCATTGCAACCTTCAAATCCAACCCATACGGTGCTAGATCTCTCGAAATCACCAACGCCTCGTACGACAAGTTCGGAAAGCCCCTCATTCCCTACTTCGCCAGACCATACCAATTCGTTTCCCCATACGTCGCCAAGGCTGATTCGGTTGGTGATTCTGCCCTCTCCACCATCGACTCCAAGTTCCCCGTCGTCAAGAAGCCCACTGGCGAATTTGTTGACCACACCAAGAGTATTGTCTTCTTCCCATTGAGGAAGGGCAGCGAGGGCAAGGAATACGTCTTCGGTGTCTACAATGGCGAGGTGAAGAAGCTTGGCGGCGAGGGTGTCGTTGTCTATGGAAAGGCTGCCGTGGCTACGGGATTGATCGTCGGAAGCGAAACCATCTCATGGCTCACCTCTTTCTTGGCCCAGAGAAAGGAACAGGCAAAGGAGGTTACCAATGAGAAGACAGCAAACTAAGGTGTCTCTGATGTGATCTTTTGGTGGCTGGCTGGTGGATGATGATGATTGATCTCGATACCCCTCTCCTCCTGTTCGCTATGTATCCTCCTCAACAATTGACTTGAGGATTCTCTTTTCTTTTCGGAGTGCTTTGGCTGGGGATAGACGGGAAGATGGGATGGAAATGAAATACAAAACGGGTTTCTTCTACTTCGAGTCCTTTCACCTCCAAGTTTGATCGAACACATTTAACCTTGGTAATTATTCTTTCGTCGGTACGTTCATGACACCTGAGAAGCAGCTGAGGATATAGCTTTGATGGGCAGTTTGCTTTCCTTGCACTTCAAAAGTAGTTGCGCGACAGAGATGAATTATCATAAAGAGGAAGATTAATGGGCTAGGAAAGGTGTTTATGTACGTTGTTGCTGTGAGTGTTGTGTTTATCGAAAAGCAGATTATTAGCAGGGTTTATGAAGATAATAGAATTTGATTCACCTTTTTACATTGCGACTTTTTAGGCCCTGAGAGCTACACCTTTTTCTTTTTTTATAAAAATCTTTCGTGATCATTCTCTTTAGTGTTAACTGACGTGAGCCGACGCGACTTCATTACCACACCCATGCCCGGCCAGCAGCAGATAAAAGCATCCAAATGCACCAGAATCGTGCTTGACTCGCATGTGTGCTTCATTTTGGTCCATCTCTATACTCTTTCATCCATCTATCGACAGTCGAGCAGGATTCAAGGCTGGTTATACTGTAATTACGAAACTAGCAATCTCAAACCGCCTCCAAGCGAGAGGGTCATTCCAATCGATCCATGCAGTCAGAACGTCAGAACGGCACGCATGGTGGTGTATGTATGAAACCATCTTCTTATTCTTGTATTGTTGTATTCTTGTCAGGCGATTTTAAAATCTGATTCTAATTCTGATTCTGATTCTAATTCTGATTCATAGACAGGATGGAAGTGAGGAAACGCTGTGAGAGATGATGTTTAGAGACTTGATCAAGGAAGGCAGATTGACAAATGGATAGATAGATAATTAAATAAATAAATAAATAAATAGGATAATGGTGCAGTAAAGATCAAAATGCACATGGCTAATAGTGAATCCTACAACTGGTAAACTCATATCTTTCAAACCACTTCTTTTTCTAAGTCTTTTGTGTCCATATTCTATTTTGTGTATTCCTGATTTCTATCCATCTACATGTACATCTAAGAAAAATTACACACTAAACCAAAACCAGATAGGAGAAAGAAAGAAAGAAGGAAGAAGAAAGAAGAAAATCTTGAACTTTTGGTTCCTTAGATATGATGCTGACTTTCATCATCATCATCATCATCATCATTCATGTAAAGATATCGAAAACGTGAAAACGGCTCACCTCGCCTCGCCTGCTTGCTTGGTATGCCATTATGCATGTGTCGCTTTTCCCTTGGTATGTAAGTATCGCTTTGTGTAGTGGAGGTACTGTATGTTCAAAGCCGCTACGCTATCATGACTTTAGTTTTATAAGGTACGTATCGCTTGCTATGCTATCATCGTATATGTATCGTTTATATGCATGCATTTCTTGCTGTCGCCAAGGAAGAAGAAGAAGAACTAACTCACAACAACAACAACAATAACAAGAAGAGAAGAAGAAGAAGAAGAAGAAGAAGAGAAAGCCCCCACAAAAACATACCTGGCAAGAATTTCTATCTGCACCAGCCAACAACCAAAAAAAGTGGACGAGCAAAAGCAAGAAAGAAAGTCTGTAAAACTGTGCTGGTAAGTCTGAACGGGCAAGAAAAAACTTCAAACAAACCGATCAGGCAAAACTTTTGAAAAATGCGCGAAAGAATAATGTACTGTGAAAAGAAGGGAATTCGTGCAGTTCATCATCCCCAATCATCCCAAAAACCCCGCCAAACCCTCCCATCTTTACGGATTGACCAACTACTACTGCCTGGGTATGTCTGGATCTCTCTATGTACAGTACAACCAACAAAAACAAGCAACAGCCAATCAACTCACCAAAACAATCAATACAATCAATACAATGTATCCAGTCCACCCACGCAGTCCACCCACCCCTGTCGTGACCCCCAATCCTCCCAATCCCCATCCCAACCCCATCCCAACCCGCACTACGCCCCAAGTTCATTGTCTATTAAAACAAATCTTCTTTGTATCCAATTCGTCTTGTTGGTCTGTCTGTTTTCCAGTGTTGTTTTCATCGTCATTAAAAGCCAATGTAAAAGCCAATGTAAACGCCTAGAAAACGAAAAATTCATCATGCCTCAAACCAAACCAAAAAGCTTTGTAAAAGGCAGAAAAAGCAAAAAGCGCGAATAAGACAAAAAGGTACACACCACTGTGAGAGCGAGCACGAGAACAGGACAATCTAAATAGCCCAACTGCCTCTCCTAGCTCTAACACCCCACGGCACGGGCGCAGCACCATTACTCATACTCGGATTCTGCTTCGCCCATTCGAGAATATACACCCTCAGGGCCTTCCACCTCGCACACTTCGGCCTATCATCAACCGTCTCAAAGATGCCCAAATACCCTTTAGCCTTCTTCTTACTATCCTCTGCGCGCAAGTCCTCCTCCGAGACTCTCGCAATCTTAGCGAGTTCCTCATCGTACTGTCTCGCTAACGCCGGATAGCCCAGGGAGAGGTAATTATAAACTTGCGTGACAAACGAGTCGTCGAATTCGGCGAGCCGGGCTTCATCGGCTTTGGATTCCGCGATGGAGGCTTGCAAGCGTTCAGTGAGTCCTGTGAGCATTCTGGGGCCACCGCCAGCCTGGGGGGATTTCGTACCATTGGGTAAGGGAGGGGATTTTGCTCCATTGGCGCCGGAGAAGGCTGTGGCGAAGGGGTCTTCACGTTCGATGTGCGGGGTTTGGATGTAAGTCTGTCGGTCGATGGCTGGGGAGAGGTATTGGTCTGGTTCTTCTTTGACGCAGTAGCCGCCCCAAAGACCACCGCCGTCGTCGACTCGTCGGAGGTGGATATCTGGTTTTTGATCTGATTCGAATTTTGTGGCTTTGGGTGATGGACACATCCGGAATACTAGATCACCACCGAGCATCGGAGGGGATGCAGCAGATCGCATGCGGGCGAGTTCCTTTTCCTTGATGGGATCGCGGGATTCGGCGGCGACTTGGGCGAGTTTGCTGGTCATGCCATTGGTCCAGAATGGGTCGTGGAATGAAGGTTTCGATGCTTCTGCGGCAATCTTCTTGTTCGTCTCGTCCTCACGAAGGCGAGATAACTTCTCTTGATGTTCCTGCATTTCCTTTGCTGCCCATCCTACTTCCGTAGTTTTCCGCCTTATCTCAAGGGGAACCTCATCTTCTGTCAGCATACCAATACCCTCTACAGATCCTTCATCCGATGCTCCTTCGATCTCTCGATCGTAGAAATGCTCAACTATCTCATATGTAGATTCATTAGGGAAGGCGGCCAGGGCTTGTTCTCTCAGCTGTTTCTGAGCGGCTTTGGCTGCCAGCTCCAGCAGATATCCAGAAAAGCGATCATCGCAGCTCTCTCTCGTGCGTGACATTTGTAATTTGATATTGGAGTCGTATGAGGAGCCAATTGATCCTGAAAGCGAGGGGGTCGAGCTTCCTGACTTTGCATCTTCGTCGCTTTCGGAAGAGGCTATATCGTCTAATTCGGGCTGGAAAGAATTTTGTCTAGTGCTTCGTCTGGTATTAAGGTGCGGGCGCATCGAGCCCTGCCTTCGTGGAGGCAGTACGGGTAGATGTGTCGAGGGATGGTGGACGCTGCCGTTGGGAGGTGTGCTCGCGTGCGAGCTGTGGTGTGAGGAATGCTTCTTCTTTGTATAGATATTTGGTACGCCAGGAGTCAGATCAGTCTGCCAGGTTGCGATCCATTGTTAGCCATTGTTCTGCAAAGGCTGACTTGAGAAAAACAAATGTTCACCTTATCGGTTGGCAGCGTCGCCGGTCGTGCGTCACCAGCCCTCTTCGACCGCTTCAGGGTCTCGATCAACTCGGGAACGAACTTCTTCCTGGGTTTAGGGGGATCCTGTAATAATGGTCTCTCCGGAATTGACACCGGCGTCGCCTCAGGCGTGGGCAATGGCTGCTGAGTAGTAGACATGCTGAAGGTTGTGTCCACGGGTTCTGGTATGAAACGACGTTTTGTTGGAAGATCAACAAGCTTCTTCGACTCCACCGATACTGTTGCCGAATCCTCAACCTTCTGGACCTCTTCTCGCCGGTTGCTTCGAGTCGTGGTTTCCACTGGTTCAACGGCAAATCGTCGCACTTTCTTCACCGTAGTTTCGACAGGTGTTGGAGTGAAGCGGCGAGTCGCAGAGGGTGGAGGTGTAGCGTCTCTCATGATGCAGTCGGACATGGAGATCGGAATAGTATGGAGTGGGTTGAGGTATACGAGTAGGGGGAGGGGCAAATGCGAAAGTGAAGTGAAGAGTTTCTTTGACGGCGAACCGTATCACCTTGTCGTCAATATAGATCCGTCCATTCCCAGCGACAAGACAGAGAGAGGTCGAGGCCAACGGGTGATCAAAAGGACGGTGTGATGTTTGGTGTTCAGTAATGGTATTATTGGTCTGCCATCTGCAGACTGCAGTCTCGTCTCTGCAGTCTCTTTCTTGTTTGCTATCTCTGGCCTGGGGCCTGGCTCTGGCGTCACTAGTACTACCTACTGTAGGAAATTCTACGGAGGGCTAGAGAGGATTAGGGAGCATTAAGCAGCATTGAGGAGCAGTTCCTCGCTCCCTGAATGGGCTTTCAACGGCCATGCAAAAGGCGACTCCATCATTGGACCGCGGATCTTCTCAACAACCATTCACAATCCCCATAGCAGATGCACTTCAATGCACTTCCATGACATCCGCATCCAACACATGTCAAGTTCAACAATCCTCAGCTGATTCACTTTCCACTGCCCAGCGGTGGAGTTCGCTGCTGGCAGTACGTAATCCGGGGTTGCTGAGATGAAACGTTGAGAAACTCTGTCGCATCACGAGGAAAATCTGGGGAGAACATGGGAATGAAGCATGGCAAAGGTATTGGAGGCCTCCTGAATAATTGGCATCAGATGGATGCAGTGCAGAGTCAAGTCTCGGCCTGGGTGGGACAGATGTGAACACGGGTGGCGGGGAGGCGCTTATTGGTGTTGGTGTTGGTGTTGCGAAATGGGACGAACACCTCGTCTTGCACGAGGCGTTCGTTGAATTATCATTATGTACTTAATTTCTCTTCCTGCTAACTCGAGTCTGTCCAAAGCAGCCGCAAGAGCTGCCACAAACCCAACGCCATTCCTCTATTTCCCACACATGACAGTAGAAAAAACCGGCAAACTGAAGTCGGAGAACCCACCGCTTTAAATCAGCATGCAGGCCTCTTAAATATTTACAAAGAAACCAACTCCCGACAGCAAATACACTCCGACCACCCCCTCATCCTGTTGTCCAGATCAATTTGAACTGCACTCCATCACTTGGTCTTATTCCTCGGCAATCCTGCAGCCTTTCTGGCTTTCCTATCTCCCTCAGCTAGCCATTGGCAGGCGGTGACCAATTGTACGACGTTGATGTATTGCTTGAGAGCCATCAATGGAAAGCAAATGCCTGCAATAGCCCATGGAATGGTCGAGTCCATCTTGTTTGCGCGAGCTAATTCCAATGCACCGGCACTCCAGGGGTTCGCAAACAGAGATGTTGCTGCAGGACTGGAGGGGCTGCCTGGCTGGAGGGAAGAGGCCACTCCCCCGTCTTTTACAACCTGGAGAAGAGAAGGTGTAAGATATGGCGAAGAGAATGAGAGGAGGTAGAGGGCAATGAAGAAGACCTCGTTCATTGCGCAGAGCGTGAAGAGAACAGTCTAGACTTGTCAGCAGTCTGATTTGGCATCAATTGAGAAGGTATGTCTATACCTTGTTGGTGTAATAAACATTCAAGAGCCAGTTCCTGGACGCGTCTACACTCTTGTGGCTTTGGTTTGCTCCACCCATGGTCAAAGTAGTGAACATATGGACATAGTGGCTTGCGAGATCGAGAGAGATGAGACCTTGGAAGATCAAAGCATATCGTGGCCATGCCGAAGATAGGAAGACCAGGAGACAGGCGGTTGTGCAGCGATCAGTCACCATATCAAGAACAGCACCAAACTTGGTGGACTGTTCATAGTACCGAGCGGCGTAGCCATCCAGTGCATCGAGGATGCACGAGATGCTGTAAAGTCCGGAGCAAGTTTTTGGATGCAGGGGCATATAGTAGAGGGACGCGAAGGCAAGGACGATTCGGAAATAGCCTACAGATGTTAGAAGGGCACAGAAATCGGACAGATTAGATATACGAACCGATTAGATTGGGCCAGAAGAGAAAGATGTTCTCATTGGACTCGACCTCCTTGAGGGCGTGAGATACCCCGTTTCCTTTGCCGTTGCCGTTCATTTTAGCAGTATTGGGAGCTGGAGAGGGCGTAGAAGGTGTAGTTGGAGAAGAATCAGCAGCTGCCTGTCTGCGAGTTCTCACACCTGACATATCTGCTTGTTACGAACTCTGTTGAAGGTTCTTTGTGGTGTGCGCGTTGGGCTCGTGCTCCTGGAATCGAGCTGTCAGATTGTATGGTGTTTAATATTTGGATACTCGGGAAAGACGGGCGCAAATTGAAGTGGATGGAGAAGCGTTGAAGACGAGGTTGGAAAGATATTCAAAGGGTCAAAGGTACTGGTCTTTAGGAGGGGCAGATAATGGTTGAAGAAGGAAGGTGTTGTCGCTGGCTTATCGTGTGAGCGGTGGTGGTGTGCGTTGCCAGATTGGCACTTTTGCCTGTTCCTGCGATGCAAGTTGTCGACCGCGTAAAAGTTGCGGAGCGCCAGAAGACGGGGCGCGCCGAGACTGGCTTAGTGCGGTCACGTGGTGTGTCCCGATAAGCGATATCAGCATCGAGTTGTGCATTTTCCCCTGGCCGTGGCGGAGGGAGAGACAACAGCACAGTCATCACAACCAAATTTTGTTACCCGACCACAACTTCAATCTGAAGATATAATCCCACTCTTTGTGGCAACAATCAATTCTCTTTCTCTCCTATCTGTTACTGTCCCACAATGCTTGTTAAAGAAACTCATATCGACGTGGCTACCAAGGCTGATGGGGAAGGTTCCATGAGTGAGTTCTTCGAGCCCTTGAGTGGGATGGACATACGATCTTACATGCATAGCCTAACATTTCATCAAGGAATCTTCCTCTTTCACCCAACAATTCCCAACTACCCAAATGCGTGTGTAGAAGAATCCCTATTTGTACTGAAGTATCCGTACTGATACTTTTCCAGCCGATTTCCTGGAGTCGTTCTTTTCAGCGAAATCTACCAAGGTATGTCGAATCCTTTCAGCTTTACCCCTCTTTCCTCTTACGGAACATTCAGAGTGGCATGGGTCGATTGTGTTCAGGAAGTTGTTGACTCCAAACATAGTCACTGGACCAGTTGCCCGCTTTGCTCGTCAAATAGCTGGACAAGGCTACATCGTAGCAGCACCATCTTCCTACCACGAGTTTACTGGTCCGGAACCATTGGCGTATGATGTACCTGGAACTGATGCTGGTAACGAGTATAAAATCAAGAAGGTAAGGTCATTCAAGAGACTGGCAATTTTCTCCACGAATCCGAGATTAGCGATGGTGTTTTTGAAAATCTGACAATTGACAGACTCTCGCTGGCTATGATGAGGATTCCAAACTCTCCATCGATGCTCTTCTCGGCTTGAAGACGTGCAATGGCAGAGTCGGTGCGACCGGAATGTGTCTCGGTGGTCACCTTGCCTTCCGATGTGCTTTGGATCCTCGAATTTCCGCAGCCGTCACCTATTTTGCAACCGATTTGCACAGTGCTACTCTAGGCAAAGGAATGAAAGATGACAGCTTGGCACGCTGCTCTGAAATCAAAGCCGAGCTGGCCTTGATTCATGGTACCCTGGACAATCATGTTCCTGCAGAGGGAAGAGATCTAATCAGAAAAACCTTGAGAGACTCGGGAAACATCTTCAGTTGGTACGAGCCAGCAGGTGCTCAGCGTAAGTTTGGAGTTCTCAATGTGGTTGAACACCATGGAATTTGGACAAGCTGACAAAATTAGACGCTTTTATCCGAGATGAGTT
Source organism: Tetracladium marchalianum (assembly GCA_037074945.1). Lineage (NCBI taxonomy): Eukaryota > Fungi > Ascomycota > Leotiomycetes > Helotiales > Tetracladium > Tetracladium marchalianum. The sequence goes on along the minus strand of JBAMDN010000624.1, from coordinate 71,086 downwards.
ATCCAAAGGTCGTTATGACCCAGCCATCTCAAAGATCTGTTTTGAGATTCTGCTCGAATTGTTTGGCCGAACTCTGAAGCTAGATCTTGGTTCGCACGATGGAGTTGAGCAGGTGATTGAGAACATCTGCTGAACGAATTCTCCGAATAAATCTCTACAACCAATCATCCATTTCAGTGTAGTGAATGTTTTGAAAATAGCTCCATAGCATGTGCTTAGGAGGTTGCCTTGCGTTCTGCTGCCTGGTATTGGTGTGCGCACACTCTATTGCCATGTTCCGGAAGTTTAATTTTTGAGGGAGTTACACTTTCGGGGTTCCGTGTGACAATATGGCTGTTTTTCATTATATGACGACAAGGGCAAAGCTTTCACCTCTTTTGAATGAGCACAGATACCTGAATCGGCGGTTCGCTTTTCCATTTCGGCAAAAAACCAAAATCTTCAAAACTCATCTGTATCGCTTACAACATTTTCTTCATCTTTCAATTACTTCGCTTAGCTCAGTCCGCAACATAACTTGTAAGGCGAAGCACAGGCACGCATTGTCTTAGACTTCCAAATTGTCTCGAACGTGCTTCTTTTGTCAAGTTCCAGATTTCAGAGTGTTGATAAATGGCAGTCAAGCAAAAAAGCATAGCCCTGCATGTGTGGCTCAAGAACTCATGTTCAGCATGATTGTAATCAAGTGGATGAAGAATCACAGCTCCCTACGTGCCATTTCACTCCTTTATTGGTCAAGTATAATAATCCCTCATTTACTTCCGTTTCTCCCTCTTCTCTACAAATTCTCAAGACTTTAAAGGCACTAGTCAGCATCCAATCCAACACTCAACAACTAGCAACTTTCCAATATCCAATTGCCTCAAATCAAACATCAACAAACAGCAAGACAACATGCCTGACAACGAAGAGATCATTGGCTTCCCCGATGATTCCACATTTCCTTCCAGTACCACAGCTCCCTCCTCTCGAGCACCTCCTCCATCCCGAGCACCAGCTCGATCAACTGTAGTCGGCTCATCCCGATTCCCCGCAGGTCCACCACGCTCATCTTGCGCAGCACTGCCTTCCTCCCGAGCACCAACAACTCTGCTTCAAGGCCGCGACGTCGGTCCACCTTCCCCACGTGCACTAACTACTATGCTACGAGGTCGCTACACCTCTCGTGCACCAACAACTATGCTTCAAGGTCGAGACACTTTTATCGCACCACCAACCATGCTCCAAAACCGCGACACCTCAAAAGCCCCCTCCTCATCCCCAGCGCCCGAACTAAATCCCAACATCCTCCGCTCCGTCGCCCCCTCCAACGTATCCATGTCCTTCCTCATCACCACGGAAGACCTCGAACGCGCCATCAAACAAATCTCCATCGACACACTCCCCGACGAAGAACGCGAAGCCCAAGAGAAATGGGCACAAAATCTCATCCTTAATACCACGAATTGTCCGGAGGGGTATGCGTTTGAGAGGAGATCAGGGGGGTATCAGTGTTCGGGTGGTGGTCATGGTGTAAGTGATCATCTTCTGGCGGAGGGGAAGGGAGGACTGTTGGCTTGTAGAGAGGTGGACGGTCAACATAAATGGGAGAACATGGAGGGGCCTTATTATCCGAATCCGAAGGGGAAGGGGTATATTAGGGGGGTTTTGAAGAAGTGAGTGTGCGTACTGAGGAGGAGGTGTTTATAGGAAGGAGAGAAGGGTTTGTTTGTGAGATTCAGGATTTTTAGCATGTCATCAATGGATTTTTACAGTGGGGAATTGAGATACAAAAGTTTCGTGGAATAAATCAGTCATGTAGAGCGAACAGAACCTTAGTTGAATCTGGATATACAACTTTATCACGTTGTGAAGTCGCAAGCCTTTTTGCATGAGCAGAATAAAAAAAACCATAGAACCAGACTTCGTCCGCTAGCAAGGCCAAATGGCCAAATCGGGTTGGGAACAAAGAGTCATATTGGGGGTTTTACGCCTCGAGAAATCGAGAGGTCGGGAAAATTTGACGCTATTAATGTACTTCATATTCGGGATTCGTTGGCGTTGTTTGCGTGTACAGTAACGTAATGTTTTCCGTGACTATGCGCGGACGGAAAGTGGTTTTGCCATTTATCGTTGGGTGGCTTTCAGTGTCAGCTGAGAGAGAAATTTAGAGAAATTCAAATTTGGAAGCGGTATTTGACTTCGTTTTTCTGTGAAGATTTTCGTGTTAATGGCGCTGCTGATCCAGCAGCAGCACATGTGTGCAGCGGGGACGTATGATGGTTGTGCATTCTATTCTCCTTTTCCATGATATATCTTTACTCAAGGAAGAGTTCGAAGGGATTCAAATCCAGAGTTGTTGTTCCGAGTTCGTTATTAAGAAAGTCAACATATATTCAGATAGTCCTATCCTTACATGGATACCTAGATCGGGAAAGTGTACATGAGAGGCTTACGACCTTACCATTGTTGAACATTTTCCAGGTAATAATTACACCAGTACACGTTCATCTCAGCTCCATATCACTGTCTCGTCGATTCAATTGACCAATCGAAAGATTCCTAGGACGTGCACGCTAACCATGTGATAGGTCCAGATGCGACGTTGAAGGGCTTTTGATCCACTTCCGGGAGTCGGGTTCGCTTAAATTAAACTCTTTGTTGATGGGTCCCCGTTATGTTTTGTAACCGATTTAGCCGGCCAATCACATGTGAGCATGTTTACTTTTTGGGAATGTTTTTATACTTCACACAGAACATTTTGGGGGAGGGGGGGTTTGTCTGAAGATGGATTGGACATGGAGGAGAGGTTTGGAAGTGTTTGCGATTGTTTTGCGGACTTTTGCTGGAACATCTGAGGTGGGGAGGGAGGGATAGCTGAAATTCCTGGTCTTGAGGTGGAAAGCCATGGAAAATGTGAGTATTTGAAGCAGAGATAAATGCCAGATTACCTTTTACTTGAATAGTTGAGTGAGCTCCGCTGTACAGTCTGTTTCTGGAATATACCCTAGTTCTAGCTGTCCGGAAAGGGCATTCGTTTCTCAGAATAGGAAAGTCACAGAGGCACCATCAGAGCTTCTTTTTCGCACAGCTGGCTTTCACATAATGGATTCACCATTACTAGCGGAAGCATAGTCGATCAAGGTTTTGAAGTGGCGAAAGCGTAATCAAATACTACATAGGCCCGCGTCCCCCTCAACTTTTCGAGCTCCCCTCCTTCTTTCTCTTCCATCACTCACTGTACACCCAAAATATCTGATCTACCACAAATCGATCCTATATTGCACCGGCTCTACAATCACACTCGTTTCAAACTATCCACTTGCTTCTAACTTTTGGTTTCGACTCAAACTCGATTTTCAAATACCAGTTATCAAGATGTCTTGCCACGAGAATCTCCAAGTCCTTCTCCGACCAACTGCTCCACCTGCAGTCTTTCGCTCACCAGACAAAGATCTCTATGCTTTCATGGGAATCGAATTTGGCGCAAGAAATACCGCCGTCAAGTCCGATGTTGATAGAGCTCTCCAAACCATCACAAAGTGCAAGTTGTCCCCCACGTTTGTCCATCTATCGAGAAAAGAAGAAAAGGAAAAAGAACTGACCGGAAATTGCAGCCAAGGCCCTCAAGAATGTTCAGAAGCAGATGTACACACTGAAGGCAAGTCTTCTCGACCTAAATATCTGATTTTTCCGTCAATTTCCTAACACTTTGCATAGCTGAAGAACACCCGCAAGATCCTTGGCAACGACATTAATCGTGCTTTGTACGAACTCGACGTACTTGAAAAGCACAATAACAAAAAATTACCAACCATCAAAAAATTCCTAACTTACAACGATGTTCAACTTGAGGAGGAAAAACTGGTTTTCCAGTCCCACCTCGCAACGATCAAAAAGTATATTTCTGCTTTCTCTGACGAGAGAGCGGAGATGAACGAAGGCAAAATCCCTGCCAAATACTACAACATGGTATGTCCAGTTCGATCGCTTTTTGCAATTTGCTTCGCATTTCTTGGGGGAATTTTAAACTGATTGAATTATCCAGTTTTCTTCAACAAAGGGTGATCCTGTGGCGCGCTCTTACGAGACCCCAGGATCAAATATTAATGTTGTCCTTCTCCGCCAAAAACTTCGCGCTCAAGAAGAAATGAGAAAGGACATCGTCGAACAAATCCACCACCACCAACGCAAGCAAATCATTGACCTTCACAACAAGGGCTCAAAGATCTGTACTATTCTTCGTAAGTCATCTTCTTCGAATATTCTTCTTGAGAGATCAATTCTAATCGCTTTTAGACACCATTGACTACGAGATTGCGCGAATCCAGGCAAGTTCTCTCCTGTGATTTCATTTTCTGCGACTTTTACTAATATTTGAAATAGATGGAGTTTTAAACGACGATTTGCTCCACTGATGAACCAAGCTTTTCGAAGCAATCGGAAAAAAAGGTGAGATGCCCTACCAGAATTCTTGCGAAGTTCTACACGGCTAACGCATTTCTGTTCCAGCCTCCAAAGGATGATTCCGACACAAGACCAATGACAGAAACACAAACACAAGCCTCGGACTGATCAAAAAAGTTGGTACCATATTCTACAGATCAACATTCAAAGACCCGAGAAGTGTCATCAGTCTGCGACAACCATAGACAAAAGTTGATCGATCCCTGTAATGCATAACCTCCTCAGAGTGCGTTCATGGTTACATATCTTTCCTCTTGCGTCTGTTCGCAAAAAGGGGATCCCAATGTTACTCCCCTGTGCTAAAATTACTGGATTCTCTACCAAACATACCAACCCTTCCAGTAAAGTACGAAAAATAAAACCGAAGTCTCACTACCTACCTAAAACAAAACTTCAACACCTTAGTCTCCTACACAGAGGAGATTAAAACCCTTAAATGATTAACTTCTCACGAAGCATTAAAAACCCGAGGCTACTTCTAAAGAGGTTCCTCAAAGAAATCTTGACAATGTCTCAATGTTTTCTTTTGCGCGCACCGAATCTCACCATAGACCACGGCTCTCTCGCGTAACACCTGGAAAGTCCGAATGCAGTACTCTGTTCAAACAACTCACCCACGAGCATAACGAGGAAACCCACAATCATTCTCTTCAGGTTTCAACAAAATCGACAGCTTCTCCGCACGCCGTCACCGGTTCGCATGAAACGCAAAGGAAGCAAAAAGTCCAATGAATGAGCTTTCCCAACGCCGCTCTGCCTCCATTACTCGACGGAGTTTTGGTTAACTAAAAGGTAGTCGAACCACCCCTCTTGGCGCACTGGATTGAATGCCAGATACCCAAAAGTGCCATACAACAATTATATCCAAGCGATCTCCGACATCAATGGAACCTAACAAAACAACAACAACAACAACAAAGTGAGTCATGCTTCATGCATCCTTCTCTTTCATATTTTAGTAGCTTGTGCTAACAACACTTCTCTCTCCGTCAGAAACGACACCGAAAAACCCTTTGTTGAAGAAGACGCAAGAAAAAGAAAAAACCCCACCAATCAGCAAAAACAACACAAAACAAATCGCAAAATACAATACACCAAAAAAAGACATCGGACTTGACGGTGGGCCACGCTCACAACACAACACAACACAACACGAGACAAAAGTTGATCGATCCCTGTAATGCATGTCCTCCTCAGAGTGTGATCATGGTTACATGTCCTTCTTCTTGCGTCTCAACAACACCACTGAACACAACATCAAAACTGTTCAATAAGTAAGTTTTAACATTCTGAATCTCTCTTGTGCGATGTATCTAACGTTTTTCCTATCTTAGACAAACGAGATTTGATTGATCCCTGTAATGCATATCCTCCTCAGAGTGTGATCATGGTTACATATCTTTCATTTCTCAGAACAATTTTCAAACTCAAAAAGTAAGTCCTTCTCTCTCAAACATTTGGATCTTTTCTCGGTTTTGTTCTAAGGTTGCTAATCGCTGCGAATTCTAGAAGTGTCACCCCATTAATTCGCAATCACAAACACAACACACTCAAGCCAAAAACCTTTTCGAAATCTCACAACCTCAACTCGGTATGTCCTTATTCACTCAAGATCTTTGCAAGGCTATTTCGACATTACTGACTTCTTTCCTTTACAGAAAGAAAGTCTGATTGATCCCTACAATGCGCATCCTCCTCAGGGTGTGATATCATCAAACTTTCAAGAGTGCGTGTAAACGCATTTTCAAAAACAATAACAACAAAACTCAACTCGAATGATTGATATCACATCAAGTATCTCACTCCAAATATGTCATCAAAAAATTTCGAGCAAATGCGCAACGATTTGCGACACAAACGGGAAAAAGCGAGATGGATGGAGCCTCCCTTGATAAGGATGGCGGCGGACTTGTGGAGGATCTTTGGTATGTTCTATCTCATACCAATATCTGAATTATTCGGAATCATGCTAATGTGTTCTGTAGGAAGTGTGGAGGAAGTGCGGACGGAGGAAGTGCGGAGGAAAAATGGCTGTCCCCTCGAAAGGATGGCTGCGGACTTGGGTGGTTTCTTTGGTATGTATATCATCATTCCAATTTCCCATCTAATTGGAATGATACTAAATCTCATAAGGAGTTCGTAAGCAGTGCGGTGGAATTTATGCTGTCCCCTCAAAAGGACGGTGGCACACCCTTGTTGTAGTTAGAGTAGGTTCACTCTCATCCCAACATCTTACTCCATCAACATCATAATCTTACTGACTCTGTCAAGTATGTTATATGAAGAGCGGAGGAAAAAAAAAGGCTGTCCCTTCAAAAGGACGGCGGCGAACCTTGAATTCGATTAGGTGTGCTCACCTCCCCCCCTTCCTCACTTCCACCTCACTTGCACGTCATGCTTTCTTCACATTATACTTATTATTTCACCACTTTTTTGGATAGACTCTTTCTTTTGTGCTCAAAGATTGTTAGAAAAATTAGTCGGAAGGTTACAAGGCTGTCCCCTCAAAAGGATGGCGGCTCAATTTCATGGATGAAAAGTTAAGCCCCCCACTCCATCTACAGCGAACTCATTTCTAACACAAGAAGTATGGAGCAATAGAAACAGTCTGACTCATTGTCATGTAGACTTCAATAAGAAATAATCACAGTATCACAATATATTATAAATCCAAAGAGTCTATCCCACACCATCTACGTATTACGAAGACAACCAGTGGCATCCTTTCACCCCTTAAGCAGCCGAGTCTAAACTCTGCGCCTCACACATCCTCTTGTACAATCCACCCTTCCTAATCAACTCCTCATGCATACCAACCTCATGCACCCTGCCCCCAAACATCACAAAAATACAATCAGCTCTCCTAATAGTAGAAAGCCTATGTGCAATTGCAATCGTGATCTTGTCCCCACCTGCAGCAGCCTTCGTCAAAGCCTGCTGTACCACTCGTTCAGATTCCGTGTCCAAAGCACTAGTTGCTTCATCAAGCAGAAGTACTTTCGGTTGTCGAATCAGTGCTCGTGCGATAGCGATACGTTGACGCTGACCTCCAGAGAGCTGCGCTCCACCTGAACCGCATGGCGTGGCTAGGCCTTCTGGAAGAGAACTGACGAAGTCCCAGATATTTGCTGCACGACAGGAGGATTCGATGGCTGTTTCGTTGTCGCCGGACTCTGTTTCGGTATCCAATCCCATAAGGATGTTCTCGCGGATGCTGCCTGGGAAGAGTGTAGGTTCTTGCTGGACGAGAGATACAAAATGTCGGTAAGTACGAGGATTGACGGAGGAGAGATTGGTGTTGCCGTTGAGAATTATGTGACCACTGGTTGGATCGTAGAAACGCTCGAGGAGCGAAATGATCGTTGACTTGCCGCAACCTGAGGCGCCAACGAAGGCGACGAATTGTCCGGGTTTGATCTATAGAGATGAGCATGAGTATTATTGTTAAATTCTAGATCAACTTACTGTCAGCGAGATGCCTCTCAGAACGGTTTTGTTTGGTGCCTCCGGATATGAGAATCGGACTTGATCAAACTCATAATTTTGGCATCCTTCGGTGAGGGAAGCAGCTTTCTCATTCACTTGTCCCATGATTGCTGGCTTCTGGCTGAGCAACCAGAAGTAGTAATTGGCACCAGCATTGGCTTTGGTGAAACCTATGCAAATGGTCAACACACCATCTCTATATGACAATAAATAAAACTTACTGCTGGCGAAAGTAAACATCGTAGCGCAGCCCTGAGCTGTGAAGTAGACGCTCATGAATGAGGCGATGAGCTGGTAGAAATCAATCTCGCCTTGAGCGATGAGTTTGGAACCCCACCTAAATTATAATTTAGTGACTACCTCTAGGTTGTATACCGATTTGGAACTTACCAAAACCCAAGAGCGAGGACGAAGAACTCGACTGATTGGGTGAGCGCAAAGAATACCATCATCGTGAGAAGTGGAAATCTAGACTTGGCAATAGCATCATCCATCTCCTTGGTGTAACGACGAAGAACTTCATCCTCAATTGCCAATGAAGAAACAGTTCTTATCGCAGCTACGCTTTCGGAGGCCACAGAAACACTCTTGAGAAGTTTAGCATCAATATCAGCATCAACTTTGTTTCGACTCGGATGCGGACGTATCCGCCCAGAATCATTGGGGGAATGCAAGCAAAAACGCCAACAAGACCCAACTTCCAAGAGACAACAACAGAAAGAACAGAGCAAGCAAGAATGCTGAAGATTGAGAGTACGACCATAGCGATATTGAATCCCATCAGCTCGAAGAGAGCTTGTGCGGTTGACTCAACGCGGCTTGTCACCGCTCCAATTGTGTTTTCGGGGCGATCAAAAAAGCTGAGATCTTGTTGGAGGTAGGCCGTGAACATTTGCTTTCGAATCTCGTATCCATAAGCCTGTAAAATGAAATTTTAGCACTTAAATTCTAAATTCTAAATCATTATCCTACCTGAGCGATGAAGTTGCTTGCCCATCCGAGGGTCATGTACACGAAGAGAAGACCGATAGCCATAATGAAGAAGATGAGAGCGAGGAAATTACCACGGCTTACATCCACTTCAGGACTAAACACGGTCATAACCTTTCCCAGCAAAATAGCTTGACCCGGGTACACGCCAGCTATTGATGTCAGTATCTTCTAGAAAGTGAGGGTCATTAAACTCATACCTCCAGTCAAGCAAGCAAGTCCGGACAGAGCATACCATCCTTTCAGATGCGGAGTAGACTTCATTAATTTCCAGGCTGTCATCAAAATCCCACTGTTTGTTAAGCTATCATAGTTTCCTACAGCTTTATCCTTGCTCGAATAAATTGTTCCAGCTGTATTGGAGCGGGAAAGAGAAAGAGTCTTTTTGGGCTCCATGAAAGACATCTCACCAGATTTAGCAGTGATATCTTGCTCTGATGGTGCGAGATCCTGTGCCTTGACAAGCTTTGCGTACAAGCCATTTCGAGCAACAAGTTCATGGTGTTTGCCTTGCTCAACGATGGTGCCTTTTTTCATGACCACAATGTTATCGGCATTTTGAATTGTCTTGAGTCTGTGCGCAATGACGATGGTAGTGCGATTCTTGGAGGCTTCGTGGAGGGCTTTCTGGACTATACCTTCAGCTTGAGGATCAAGGGCACTGGTGGCTTCGTCGAGGAGAAGGATCTTTGGTTCCGAGATGACGCTGCGAGCGATTGCGATTCTTTGTTTTTGGCCTCCAGAGAGAAGGTCCCCCATCTCACCGATATTGGTATTGTAACCCAAGGGAAGACCTTCGATAAATTCGTGAGCGAAGGCTGTTTTGGCTGCGGCCTTCACTCTTTGGAGTCGCTCTTCCAGACCTCCATTCTCCCATGGCGTACCGACAAGACCGTTGCAGATATTGTCAAAGACTGTGCCGTTGAACAGAACTGGTTCCTGAATGCCTCTTATTATCTACTTGAATTGTTAAGAAAACATTGACTTGATTTCTTACCTGCTGCACAAGACGAATGTTTGTTCGCAGCCACTTGAGATTGATCAAAGCCAATGGCTGGTCGTCCAATGTGATGCTACCCGAAATTGGATCATACCACCTCTCTAGCAATCCAACGATGGTACTCTTACCCGAACCACTTGATCCCTGGTCTATGATTAGCTCAAATTTGGATTGTTATTTGCAACACCTACCACCAGGGCCATGACCTTGCCAGCAGGAATATGGAGAGAGTAGTCATCAAGAACTTTGATATCAGGTCTCATTGGATAATTGAAAGACACCCCGCTAATATCAATCGTACCCTTAACGTGAGATGGAACATCGCCCGCAGTATCCAAGGCATTGATCTTTGACTTTCGATCGATAAGATCAAAGAATACCATAGCGGCCGTGGCTGCTCTTGTGAACGTCACCATGTTAGGCGCAATCGAGTTCATCATCGCTGCTGCGATCATCACAGAGAACAAAACCCTGTCTTCATTAGTCCAGAATACAGCAAAGAGCGTTGAAACCTTACGTGAAAACAGTTCCGACATTGTCAACCTCTCCCCGTGAGATGAAAGCGATCCCTTGCCAGAAAGCGAGACCCATACTTGCAAACAAAACGAAGAATTCTCCAGCAAACAGCAAGCCATATAAGATGTTTTTTTTTTGGCCCAATTGACGTGCCTCCTCCAAATATGTGGTATATTGAGCAGCTATTCTTGGTCCGAGATGGTACGCATGAATGGCTCGAATATTTCGCATGGCCGACTCAACGAAAGCGCCTCCCTGAGCGTGCACCTGTAGTATTTTTGTCTCGATACCAGCATCAAGACCACCTGCGGTGCCGACCATCAGGATCAGAGCAGGTATGGTAGAAGTCAGAATCAAAGTCAACTTCCATTGACTGATGAACGCAATGACGAAAGCTGCGACGAAAGTCGCCATAGCTTGAATCATTTGACCCAGCTTCTCTGCCGTACCAGCCTGTATGAGCTTGCCGTTGGAACTGAGTTGCATCGCAATCGAACCTGCTGTACCAGCATCAAAGAAACTGATATCTTGGCTGAGTGCCGATCGTAGGTACGAATATCGAAGGTTACGATTGAGTTGGAGAGCAGTGTAGGTCATCGCTGAGGAATAGATGTAAATGGAAAAGAAACGAGCGATTCCAATATAGAGAAAATAAAGGCTATGACTTATTAGAAGCAATTCTTGTCTGCCAGAATGAAACAGCGAGAGCGGAAAAACGAACGATGTTTTCGAAACTTCTGACATGAGGTTGCTAGGAGCTGGCCCACCGGTGCTGTAATTACTCAAAATAGTGATGAAGTTCCCCAGCACGAGGTTGACGAGTGCAAGTGAAACTCCAGAGCCACAGGCTGCAATTATGGCAATTGATTCGAGAAGGTAGATTGTTGCATCGCCGTATGAGAAGATCCGCTGCAGTATCGTTAGCCAATTGCTAGTGAATAATATAAGAATTGAACTTCAAACTCTGGCAACACTTACCAAAAATGCGGCCATACTCGACTTTTGTTCTATTGCATCTGTGGTAACTTCTGCATCTGCCGCCAAAGCAACAGCCACGGCAGAAGGCTGATCTATTGGGTTAGTTGCCATTGAATGAAGAGTAGAAATTGATCAGAAGGAAAAGAACTGTGAAAGGAGTGTCGGAGGGCCTAATTGCCGTGTCTGTTGAGAATATCTTGAGTCGCGAAGGAAACGTCGTGAATATGTACTCTGCTGAGTCTTGGCGGCCCTCGGCAGTCATAAGAAAACTAAATTAGTTCTCAAGCATACTTCCATCTAGCCAAGAGCGGTCGATAGAGATTTCATTTTATTATCCACTAGATATGAATCTCGGTATCTCGGTGCATGCGATTTCTCTTTCTCTGTGGACACTTGCTCGTAGTAAACAAACGGGCGCCAAGACCGCTTCTGAGTTAGCGGGCGCGCTCTCTCGGTGCGACCGAGTGTCCGCACCTTCCTCAGAATATACTGTCCCAAGGATTTAGTTTCAGGAGACTGACTCTGCTTCTACTTTCTTGTGCGTGTTTTTGCACACGGCGAATGACTTATTCGGAAGATACTAAAACGCAGACCAATTAAAGTTTTGCGAAATATCAGCTTACCCCTCCCGGTTCGAGAGTACCTCCGTAAGAGTGTCTATCGATTATATCTTGTTCGGCATTTCAAGAAGCACGATCAAGCCGGTATTGAAAGTTTTAAAATATGTCTCTGATTGAGGTCAATCAAGACGGCCAGGGTATGCAGACGCAAAGCAATGAAAGCCAGGATGAGGTGCAGGATGGGTACGATGAGGCACTTGACGATGGGGAGGATATCGACATTGACACCCCTTCAACAGCCAATCAAAATCTCTCTGTTCGTTACAAAACTCTCATCTGCTTCTTCATTTGTTTGTCATCGAGAACTAACTTGTGCTCTCTGTGCTCCAGTGTCAGCAATGTCGGGCTCGCAAAGTAAGTTCGCTCAACTAAAAGCTCTTGGCGACACAGAAGACTAAATATCAAAGATCAAATGCAATCGCCGGATGCCTTGTGCGCAATGTACTCGCAAAAAGAGTGACTGTACATATCCCTCTGGGTTCAAAGTCAGGAAGAAACAACAGAGAGTGTTAGTCTCAAATAATTAGTATGTTATGCCTTGGTTATTCATGAGGGTACACAGCACTCACCGACTTCAGCGAGCACAAGATAGATGATCTCTCTAAAAAGCTCGACAGCCTCTTGCAAGTTGTTGAACAACATCATTCGGTCAATGTAAAAAACTTTCAAAAGGAATCTCCATCCACTTCGACACCGTTCCTGACTCCAGCCGTCACACCATCAGCAATAGAAACCGAAGACATCGTCCGACCAGACCTAAACGATGAGCCTACTTTGGCAGCGCAAGCGGCTTTCGCAACAGACTATGCAAAGCATGTCTTTAACCACAGCCTCATATCACAAGAAATGAACCGAAGTCTTGAAAAATTGAATCAAATGCTTCAGGATGATGATGTATCCTCGGCAGATGATCTCGCTTCGAAGTCTTTGCTTCCGCCACCAGGTGCTACGGAGATGAAGGACATGCAACTACCACCGATAGAACTTTCGATGTCTTGCATTCAAAAACTTCGCGGTAAATCTTCAGTTCATTGCCAGGAAATTTGAGATGCTAAGTGACCGCTAGACTCCAAGTCACTCATGTTCTACTGGACCTGGGATATCGACACCGTTGGTCAACTACTCGAATACGTAATGACCGTGTATTCTTCGAAGCCGTCGATGGCACAACTCATTATTGTATACTCCACACTTGCACGATTGTTCAGCGAGTGCGCTCGGGAAGAGTCAAGTCCATCTGTTCAAGCAAATCTACGATTTCATGCCAAGCAGTGCGAAGAGAACATGGTGATGATTGTATCCAGACTTCCTTTCACCCTCGCCACGACGTTTGACAATATTCTTGCACTGTATTATGTCGTAAGTCACCATTCCTTGGACGTCGACATTTCAACGACCATCTAATTCTTTCTCAGACAATCTACACCATGAGCCAATGTCGTCCACTAGCGGCATGGCGCTACATCACCGCCGCCGTCCAAATGTGTCAAATCCTTGGCTACAACCGCGAACGCGCCCTCATTCCCGAAACCGAGCAACAACGCCGCCGGCGAAAACGTCTTGTCTGGATGATCATTATCATCGAAAAAACCATCTCCCTACGTATCGGTCGTCCATCATCCGTTCGCGACGACGATCTCACACTCGAAAGACCATCCGACATTTCTCAAGACGATGTCTCGGCGTTCAGTTTCCTGACGTTACTTTCTAAATGGATTGATCTGGCTCTTTTACAAGGTCAAGCCTTTGATGACCTTTTCAGTCCTAGAGCACTTTTGCTGCCAGATAACACTCGGGTTGTTCGTGCAAGGGCCCTGGCGATGAATATGCAGAGGATGTATGAGACGGTGAGTCCTGCGGAGAAGGAGGTTATGCAGTTGAGGAGAAAAACGATTGGTGATGAGATGCATGAGCTTTTTCTTGGAGCTGATCGGGTAAATCATCTTGCTACTTTGACGTTGGTGTATCGTGCTGTACCAGGAGGGGCTTATTCGAATTCCATTTTTTGCAGGGAGTGCATTGAGACTGCTGCCGAGGCTTTGAGCGAGCATCGGAAATGTCTGGATCGGTTGAAGAATGTTGAGGGCGAGGTGTTGGAGATGTATTTCCAATGGTAAGTTAAGCTATCGTGAATGTTTACCTTTAGCACAGTGAAATATTCACTCAGATTGACAACAAACAGGGCAATCCTTCTATCACCATTCATCCCCTTCATCGTCATCTTCTGCCGAACACTCGAGACGTGCGATTCAACATTCCTCGAAACACTCTCAACAGTCGTAGAGACTTTAAAACTATTACCTGCCGACCTCCCGAAACCATACAGAGTCCAGATTATGGTTTTCCAAGCTATGTACGAAATTGCTTGTGAGTATGTAAATGCCATTCAACAGGGACAAAATCTCTCCAACCATATTCCCGAGACTGTTCTGGACAATCATTTTGGGGATATTGGTGGTATGATGGATTCGAATACGCTGTTTAGTATGCATGGCAATGATGATGGTGCCCTAGGTGTTCTTGGGGGGTTACATTCTCATGATTCGCTTGGGGATAATCAGCCGACATCACACATGGTGGATTCTGGAGTGGAGCTGGGGAGTTGGATGGATCAGAATCAGAGGATGTTTGCTATGCTTGAGGATGTCCTTTAGATCTATTACAAGATGCGGACTCGAACGGGCAAAAATACGCCATTATGTGGTATCGTCATATCTTCTCTAGTGAGCAGTAAGCTTTCTGTACTGCTATTGCTGGAATTGACTCGCCTAACGTGTCACTTCAAAGAGCTGGAAATACTTGGAATTAATGCATTGGGTATCATGACTACTCGCTATCCGAGCTATCGCTACCACTGCTCGCCTCATCATCCGAGACCTCTTCCTCTCCCTCCATCACCGGCAACATGACAAAGCTAGCAAGGCATGTAATCCGGTTGTTCGTCTCATATGTACCCAACAACTTCCCAACCTGCTTCTTCTCCGCCTCTTGTGACAAGTCCTTCGTAGGCAGACTCCAGATCTTGACAGCTCCCTCGCTACCGGCTGTGGTGACAATAAGGTCTTCACCGTGTGACAAGACGCTGAAATCCTTGATGCGGCCACTCACGCCGGCTTCCTTGCCTCCGAGTTGAGCGACTAATTTTGCTGATGGCAATCCTTCTTCTTTTGCTGGTACCAAATTTGATGGTTTGGTAGAATAAAACAGTATCTTTCCACTTTCCGTCGACACTGCCATGACGTCCTCATCCTCGCCAACACGGACGTAAAAGACCTGGTGAATTTTGGTCTTCAACTCTGGCACAACCTTGCATTTAGGCTTGCAGTTCATACCGAAAACCAAAATACCCCTCTCAAACACCACGCAGAATTCCTCGCCCCCTTCTCCATCTGCACCCCAAGCAACCTTCCTCCCTTCACCACTGCTATGTCTTCCCTCGCCCACTTCGTTCAACATCGACCTCTCAAAACTCAACGCGCCTGCCTTCTTCCCTGTGACCAAGTTCCACAACCTCATGCACTTCTCTCCCTTCCCTACTGATATCATAAGCTTCATACTAGGATGAACCGCAAAATCATTAACTCCACTAGGCGCACCCCCAAGCGGCGCCGTATCACCACTCGGTCTCCCTACAGCCTTTGGAATAGGCGCCTTAATCGTAGACAACAAACTCCAATCTCTCGTCCTCGTCACAGCAATCGTGCTGTCCTCCGCCGAACTCAACAGCTTTCCTCGATTGGGAAAGTATAGTTTTGTGACGGAGCTACCATGGTGAAGCAGACTGCCTAGTTCTTTGTTGGAAGGGTTTTCGACCACAGCTTTCGAGGTAAGGGAGGGGATAGCTGGAATGGTGATTTTGGAGGGCGCGTGGGCGGAGATGTGATAGAGGTTTACTCGCTCGTCGGTGCTGCCTGTGGCGAGGATTATCTTTTGTGTTTGTTTGGGGACAGGTGCGGAGGGAGGAGAGAGAGCGAGTGTGCGGATTGCGGAGGTGTGTGCGGTGAAGAGGAAGGTATCTGCGAATTGGACTTCATCGGCGGTGGATACGGTGGCTGTGATGCCGTGAAGAATTCGGTCGTAGGAACCTGTGACGATTTGAATGGTGACAGCGGGTTTTGACGGAGCCGGTTTCGCGGGTGTAGATGATTTTATTTTCTTGCTGGGGACGGATGGTGTAGCAGGTTTAGATTCGAGGAGTACGGTACGCTTTCGTTTCGCCATTTTGAGTGGTTTCCGATGTGGTGGATGTATGGTTTGGGGAGATGGATATATGTCGAGCTTCAAGCAAATAAATTTTCGAGGTCGTCACTGCCCCGCATCCCATTGGCTCAATGGGTTCGTGCCAAGAACGTCACTCTCTCTAGCCATCTCAATCGCAACCTCATGTTTGTCCTCCATCCCTTGTAAACTTTCCTGAATCAAAATTTGATCACAATCAAAGAGTATTTCTGTTTCAAGATTTTCTACAGATTATTTTTCAACCTACTAGACCAATTCAAGCGTGGTGTCTTACTACGTAGTAGATACCTCGCTACCTCGATGGCCCAAGTTTACTAAACCGGCTGCAAAAGGCTTCTACAGCTTAACTCTTCTACTAGGACATCAATTCTAAAGACTTCTGGAGCCTAGTGTTCTTTGACGTGTTTCCAAAATCACATTAGCAACACTTTTTCCACCAATTTGGACATTGGCTGTCTGACATCGCGCAGGAAATATTATGAGGGTAGCTCGCTTAGGAAATCCGGCTGCTGTGCATACCTGACTTCCTCACGAAACAGTCCATTATAATGAAGTGGACCAACCTTATCTTGGATTCTGAAGTATATTAATGTCTCTCATCTTCATATCTTGCTTCTTTTTTGTTCTTGTCACTCTTCGATGTTAAAAGTTCTCTGCTCATCTCAAACACTTTCGAACCGTTCGGATCATAACGAAAGCTCTAACATTAGACATTCGACAGCCAGACACCTCAAGACTAACAATTTCATATTGAATCCTCAAATGTTAAGCGGCAGAGTACTAAGCCTCTTGAAACTAAAGCCCCAGGATCCAAGAATCCAATCTCCTTTCCAAGTGCCAACGATCTTCCAACACCCACTCGCCCATCAACCTCAACCTCAACAACCGAACTCGCCCACTTACCAACCACGCACAATCAAAACCATCATATCTATCTGCAATGCTTATCTCACGTTCCAGATACACTATCCTGAAGGGTCACTCCAAAACTTGAAAGTCAACACCCCTCCTCTCGAAGATTCCGCTTCGAACAGCAGCAGATCGATCTCCACCTACGCCCGCACCTCTCCTAAAATCACCACTACCATTCCCAACACCATCAAACCATGCTCGTCAACAATGCAAACAGCATTCATACCTATCACAGACCTCAACACATCAACGACATAACTCAACCCCTTCGCTTTCCGAAATTCTCTCGTCCACCATCACCGCCACTGATTAGGATGAATCCATGGTCCATTTCTTCTCATGCCATACTGCCAACTGGCCTTGTTCTGGAGTTGGGTCGCTAGTTCTTTGAGTATTTTATTTTTATTTTTTTTGTTTGTACAGCCAACACTCCCCTCTCTTATATACCAGGAACCTACCACATAAGGTAATACTCTGTCCGTTGTCAATTTCTCGGATGATGGTGTGGTTGATCTAGGTGAATTCATCTTGTCCTTAACCTACTGGCATATGTTGCCCAACAAGAATGTGAGCATCTTCCTCACTTACTCACCTCTGTGCATAATCCCACAAAGCCAATACTAAAATCATGAGCCTGCATTCCATTTCGTTTCATTTCTCCCCTAATCTCTCCTGTCACGATAATTATGTTACCCTACACAATGACAACCAAAAGAGAAATACTCCAGCCCACACACATGATATATAACTCCAACGCAACCTCAAGGGTATCTATCCCGAAAACAAATAAAAGACGATTTGTTGCTCCTGCCAGTGTCCCATCAAACGTTCAACCATACACCCTCCAAATGTTCATATGATGTGATTACCTCGCTTGCTTGCTCATTTTGTATTGCTTGCTCTCCATCAATCCATCAAACATCAAAAGAAAAGGGGTAGAAAGGAAACAAAAAGCGAAAGGAAAAAAAAAGGAGTATTAAAGAAACAAAGAGGCGAATAAGAGTCATAAAATCATAACACATCAAACCATCAAGACCATCCAAATACCACATTCCTCTTCACTTTCCCCTCTATCTTCCTTCCCTCCGTCCTCCATTCATCCCCTCATCAAACCCAAGGAAAATCCCTCTCCTCAACCCTTGTACAAAGCAAATACCCGACCCCTCCCCCATCACCCAACAAACAACATCTCATCAGGGGCCTCACAATCTCTCTCGCCATCGCCTTCACCTCATCCAATCTCCTCTCAAACTTCTTCAGACTCTCACGCGAATACAACTCCGGTGAGAGCTTTAGAAACCTTTTGCAGTCGTCGTGGGTGAGGTAGGTGTTTGGATTGGAACTGCCGAGGAGGCGGTAGGTGCGGCCTAGATTTGGGTTTATGTTTGGAGATTGAGGTTGATTTGGGGTGGGGATTGGTGGTGGTGGTAGAGGCGCTTGATTTCCGTTTTGATGTTGTGATTGTAATAGTTGATTCGATCGAGGAAGTGACCTCCCATGACCATCTCTCGATTGAGATACCCTCGACGACGGCGCTGGAGGAGGAGGAGGAGGAGGCGGCGCCGTATTCTCGGCAACCCACTGTCGAAACAAACTCACCACCAACCAATCCAGATACGAATTCTGCGGCGTGACACGCTCACCACGCGAATTCGTCAGTGTAAGTCTAAATAGTCTTATCTCCATCTTCCCCACCAAATCTTCTAAATCCTCTACTTTATCCTCGATGATCTCGAGGACGCTGTCGGGAAGTTGTGACCGGATGTGTCGTTCGCCCATGGGCCAGGCGCCAACGACATGGGTGAGAGCTTCTTGGAAGATGGATTTGGATTGGGCGAGGTAGCCGAGTTTGAGGTATGAGGATGGGTATTTGGCAATTTGTTTCCAGAGACGTGATTGAAACTGTAGGAGGTGATGATCGATCCGTGGTCCTACTACTTGTAATGCGTCGTAGAGGTCTGCGAGGGCGAGGAGGGATTTGCATTGGAGATAGGCGGTCGCTATATCGATTGCGTCGAGAGCGGGAGGATAGTTGTAAAAGATGCGGAACATGTTGTCGTAGTCGGCGAGGAGGTCGAGATCATCTTGCGAAAGCTGTGAGTGTGGCTGTTCGGAATGTGTAGGGACGAGGGAGAGGTTTGCGACGGAGCGGAAGAAGGAGGGATTGGATGTTGGCGGTTTATTGCGAACAGGTGGTGGGCGAGCTTCTACTGCGCCAAACAGAGAGCCGGCTGTATTCTCCTTTTGCACGAGCATTGGAATGTCATCGTCACTTGAGCCGCTGTCTAGCTCATATCTCCAGCGTTTCTTGTCTCCTCCTCCTCGTGCTCGTCCGGCCTCACTTCCACTATCCTCTCCTATCCTCGCCAAATCCGCACCATTCCCAACTGTGACCGCCTTTGACCATTCCTGACTTGTGCTCGCTTCAAAAAATCCAGAACATTGCGAAAGATACAACCGGTGAAGTAGATATCGATTCGTATGATCGCCGAGGGTCACCAGAATCTCGACATCGCCTGTCTGGCTGAAGATGGGGAAATCGTTTTGCGGGATGAAGGAAGAGCCGCCAGCATGCGACCTGCCATGCCTGTGACGTCTTGAGGATCGCGATACAACGGATGAGGGCCCGCGGAGGGTCAGGGACTGCGACTGTGAGGGTTCAACTTGGGAGACCATTATTGCACAGCCTTATTATGACTGTCCACAAGTCAGCTCTGTTCCTGTCTCAGCTATTGAGGGGTGTTGAATCGCATACTCAAAATCGCATACTCGCGCACAGCGGAGAGGTAAGTAGATGGAAGATTTGTTTACAATGTGCTGGGTTCTTCCGGGCGAGTCTGTTCCAGGGCGAATTCCTTTCTTGTTGCTACAAGGCTTTTGGTTGCTGTGGAGGAGCACAAAGGCCGCAATCAACACTCGAACACTTCGGTCTATCAAAGACTTTCTGGCCGGGCAAAAAAAAGGATCGCGTGAGGAACGAGATAGGATGAGATTTAAACAAAGAGCACCCGCGCAACGAAACTTTAAAAACGTCCCCTTTGCCGTTCACGACGTCGGGCTTGTTGTTTTCTTTGACCTTGGAGGTTGCGCAGGCGGGCAGGTCAACGTTCCTCAATCAACAACCGTCGCGAGCCCGAGCGTGGTGGTGGCGATCTTTCGCGGAAAGAAACCATTCGATAGGCTGGCCGTGGCCCAATCCTCGTGCAGCTCTTGCACCTCTGCTCCGGCCCTTTCTTTAGCCAGCAAAAGATGCAGGTCTTGCAGGTCTTGCTCTGGCTTGAATGGCCATCGAGGCCCCGTCCGACTGACCTGCTGAGGCGAGTCTGCTGCTTGTTCCTGAACCGCTGTGAGTGGTGGTTGGAAGCTTGCTGCAGCATCGAATCGCGAGCTGAATGCCGGCCACCCTCGGCCCAATCGTTGGAGGGCGAAACAGGCAAGGGAACGTTTCACAAGACTGTGCTGCACTTTCATTAGTTTGCACAACACTGGATTGTACAACTCGCAGCTGGGCGAAGGAGGATGCCTACCATGTGAGAGAGCAGTTCCGATCCGCAAGCGTAAATTGGTAGGAGGAGCGTGAAGAAGCGGAATCAGGTGCTGCTCTCGGCATCTGAGAGATGATTGCATGCAGCGCTTCTAGAGGTTCCAGATCAATATTGTATTCTAGACACTCGCACGGTTTCACAGCTCATCTTGATGGCAATAGTACTGGCTAAATTGAGACTTGTTTGATAATAATAATGATGATGATAATGATAATGATAATGATAATAGTAGTAGTATTGATTGCATGCTATCAGCGATCACATTTGCTGTGTGCTTGCCTCGAACCATCGCCGTGGCGAAGCCTTGGTTGGTACAGCTGGCCCTCAAGGCAGTATTGTACACCTTTCCATCCCATCCCATCCCGCCCCAGACCAATTCCAATATGCAAGAGCCATCCCGACCATGCGAAAAACTCCAAATAACAGTGAAATGCAACTTTTACGCCCCGTTTGTCTGTCCCTCATAACATCATCAGCTCATGTCCATCTCAACCTCGGCTGTCCGAGTAGCATGCTGACTACCGTTGACGACTGCCCCATTCTGAACTGTACCATTTGTTCCGTTCGTGACAACATTGTTAGCACCAAAAAATTGATCAACCACGTTTCTTGGAGTAGCAACGGCCTCCATGACCACCTCGCCCTCAAAGACTGGAATTGGGCTGCTGAGATTCATCCAGGTCTTTTCCAGATTTTGGCTGACAAGTTGACCCTTCTTGAGGTCTTCAGCGAACAGGAAAAATCCCTCGTCGGCTTCGACGAGATAGCTAGCCAAGCCCCGAGATTGAAGTCTGATCTTGGGGTTGTTGATGGGGAAGTGGTTTTCGATAAAGCGTGTCCAACCGCGAGCAGCAGCTTGAATGTCAGGGTCTGAGCTAAGAGACGACCACCCAATGCCCAAGTGACGCGTGAAATCATCCACAGTCGGCTCGACATAGCTTGACCGTTCAGGAGAAGGTGCTGATGATGCGCCGATGCTGGAGCTTTCCTCGCTGATCGGTATAGCCGTCATGTCTAATCTCAAGCTCTTCGTGGCGCGCAGAACTGGGCGATCGGCTAGCTGTTGGGCCAGTTGGGCAGCCTTATCCTTCTCCTTCTCTTGCTCTTGTTCTTCTGCCCATGTGCCTGTCTGGCTGCCAGCCTCCATCGCGTATGCTTGATTCGGCTTGATCAAAGTCATGCCAGGGCCGTACACCCACTCTTCCTCATTCTCTGCGGACTTGACGGGGTCTTGCACGGCGAGATATTCTTCCTCGAGATTGTCTGCTGCCTCGTCGCGTGAGCGTTTTCGTCCCGCACCAGTCAGGCGCGGCGCAACGGTAGGCGCAAGGCTGTTGGAGGAGAGGGCATTCGCGCCATTGTCGAAGGGAGAGGTAAAGGATGGAGGGTTGTAATCCATATTGAGAGCGGTAGGTGGCAGGACGAGAACGGGAGATGATCGATGATCAGAGTATCTCATATTGAGGTCATGTAGGAGCAGATGGGAGGCTTGAATTGGCAGACGGGCGGCGAGGAGTGTGGATGGATGGAGTATAGATGTAGGTATGGAGAAGAGCTGAAACCTCAATGGGGAGGATGTCTTTGATGGAGATGGTAATAGATGAAGCTGAAGAGGGAGAGGTGTGATGACAATAGTAAGTAGAGAAGAGTAGTAAAGAGGAGAGGAGTAGTAGATCAGAATAGTTAGATAGATGGAAGTGAAAGTGGTAGAGGATGTATGGATGGGAGAAGGAAGCCAGATGGGGAGGGAGAGGAAGACGAGAGAAAGCGAGAGAGAGGAAAGAGGATGGGGAGGAAGATATATGTAGAACAGTACTATGTCTGTCTATCAACACACAAGTCAGATCCAGGGCCCCAGGGAACGAGCGAAGGCAAGGGGAAGGGAGGGAAGAAGCTTCCGAAGCATCATTCAGCAGCAGCCGGCGAAGCGAAGAGCAAAAAGTGAGAGGCCGGAAGACGGAGCTGAGGTCGCTGAGGGAGCGCGAGACAGAGAGAGCACGAAGGTGGAAGATCTCACAAAGGGCCACAATCTGCGATGCGGATTGGCCATTTCGTGCATCAGCGTCCTGGCCGGCCATTGGACCAATCCTGCATGGCTTGGCGTATGGGGCTTGCTCATGCATTAACCCTGCAAGCGTGATGGAGAGCACTTGGCACAGATATCTCACGTGCACTAAGTCACACTCTGCAACTTCAAGTTTATCACAACAATGGAGTTGTAAGCAGATCAACTACAAATGAAATTCCGGGGATAGTTAAGTTTTGAGGAAGAGTCAATGTCACTTCTCTAAATGAGTCGGAGTCACGTGAGTTTGAAGTCCATATTGAGATTAGCGCGCTGGGTCACGTGGCAAGTCTTTCCATCGAACAAGTTGAACATCAGCTCCAAAGTACATTCATATTAGAGCCTCCATCTCTGTATCTGGGTACTGGATGTCATGGTTACCAGAAAGAAACACTTTGACTACAGACGCCAGTTTGAATCACGTGAAATATTTCCCTGGATCCAGCCTGACGAAGGCCAAGAGACCTGACGGAAGTTTGATCCCTCTATGCGCCCGCCACGCATGACAGGCAAATCTCCCCACCATCTACAACTTCTTGCGGCAGCTTGCTCGCCGCAGCATTCCATCCTTCTTCTCCCTCTTCCTTTCTTCTCGCACAAACAGACATTCATCTACAAACTCTCCCACTGTTGCAATCATGGCATCAGTAACTTCCCTCGACAAAGATATGCGCAAGTTGCGCCTGGATCGATATACCGACCAAGCCGCAAATGAGGTTCGCTCTTTCATTGAGGCTGCCTTGGGTGAACGCCTGCAAGCCGGAGACCTTATTGCTGCACTAAAAGATGGCGTTGCATTGTGCAAGTATGTTGAATACTTTCTTTTTGCTTCCAGAACGTTGCTAATTTGTGATTGTCAGACTGATCAATCTCGCTGCTCCAAACACTGCGCGCTTCAAGACCAGGGCTGTGATGCCGTTTGTACAGATGGAAAATATTTCCATCTTCCTCGAGTCTTGCAAGAACCCACCCTTCAATCTCCATTCCCATGATGTCTTTCTGACCGTCGACTTATACGAATCCAAGGATCCGGCGCAAGTTCTACAATGCATTGGTGCTTTTAGTAGAGCCGCAAACCGTGTCAATCCTACTGCATTCCCACAACCCATTGGCGGCAAGTCGAGACCTGGCTTTGTGAGTCCGCAATCGACGGGTCCTCCATCAATTGGTGGTAGCTACAGAGGAAGGGGGCCATCGAATGCAAGCACCTCGTCGTCCACATTCAATCCAATAGGCAGACCACCCAGCCTAACCCCCACGAGGACCGGCGATTCCAGCTCGGGAAGATGGAGTCCAACCAAATTATCAACCCCAGTATCGAATGGACCAGGTGTCAGCAGTTGGAGTAAAAAGTCAGATGAGGGCGCTACATCTCCGGCCTGGAATATTTCACAGTATGGCTACATGGGCGGTGCAAGTCAAGGCAACCTAGGCGTTTCATTCGGTGGCAGGAGACAAATTACGAATGCTGGTCCGAGTGTTCCAAGCTTAGCAGAGAAGCAGCAACGCAGGAGAGAACAAGAGGCCGAGGAGGAACGCCAACGACTCCAAGCAGAAGAAGATGAGCGCAAGAGGAAAGAGGAAGAGGAGCAAAGAGCGAGAGCAGCAGAAGAGCAACGCTGGGCTGACGAAACTAAAAGATCTCGGGATCAAGAGAGACAACGAGCAGAAGAAGAAAAGCGAAAATGGGACGAGGAGGAGAAGCGTTGGCGATTGGACGAAGAGAACCGACAACGAGAAGAGCAAGAAGCAGAGGCAAAGTTGCAGCGAGAACGTACACGAGCTCGTGGCGACAGCGATGCTCGATTGCGCGGCCAATTCTTAAGCCAGTATCAAGCGGAAAATGGAACTTCCAAACCCAAGCCAGACAATCCAGAAAACAGCAGGATCAAGGAACTTGAGCGACAATTGGAGGAAGCTAGAGAACGCGAACGACAGTATGAACTCGAGAGACAATCCCGACCCCAGCTTCCAGTTGAGAATAATGGTCTACGAGCACCAGTCCAAGACAGGAAGGCTCGTTCTCGCTCACGAAGTCGTCCTCGCTTAGCAGCAAGACATACTGGAACCCAGGACCAAGCCGCTCAACACCACCAGTTAGACGAACGAGAATTCCTCCGCCAGCAATGGGATGCCCAGCAATCCAATGAAGAACCGCCTGCCCCTCCACCAGCAAAATCTCCTCGTCCACTTCCAGAACCTGCCCTTCCACCTCGGGCCCTCCCAGAACCAACACCTCGCGTGGCAACACACAATACAGGTTCCCGACCTCTTCCCGATCCAGCAAAATACAACAAAGCCACTCCACCAGCCCCAGCAAAAGTCAGCACGCCCACACCCATAAACCTAACACAAAACCGAACCGATCGCTTCCTCTCCTCCAACCCCGCCCCACCACCCGTCCAATCCAAGCAAACATACTCCAGTGAACTCTCCAGCACAACTGAACACGACGCCGAGGACCGACGTCGTCAAACCTCTCAAAACAAAACTAAAGCTGGCGGTTGGGCTTCGAAATCGTTGCTTGAGAGGGAGATGGAGATGGAGAGGCAGAGGCAGCAGGAGTGGGAGGAGAGTCAGAAGGAGACGAAGAGTAAAGTTGCTCAAGGGGGTGGGGTGGATGGGATTGGAGGGGGCATTGGGGGGAAGTGGGACGTTAATCAGTGGACTGGGTTTACTGGAGGGGATGGACAGAATAGGGGAAGTCAGGGGATTGGGAGTGGGAGGAGGCAGATTGTTGGACCGAGACCGCCGCCACCGGGACGTTGATTAATAAGTTTTGCTTAAAAAGGAAGTGTTGTTTTAGGTAAGAGGTAAATAGGTGTATATGAAGGAAAGCGAAGTAAGGTGGCAGGGATGGATGAACGGACGGTTTGATGGACGGATGGATGGATGGTATGAGATAAGATGATGAGAACGATAAAGAAGAACACTTGGTACGACCAAAGAGGTGAATAGAGTGTTAACTTAAATCGTATAAATTAGCAAGCGAGCAAGAATGCAATATTTTATGTTTTAGAATGAGAAGATTCTACTTCTCCAAAGTGCCGATATGGATATCTCAAAAACATATCGAGATTAATACTAAAAAAGACAACGCATGGAGAAAGGTATCTCTACGACAAACGCCCCATCCCATCCAATCCCATTAATGCAATATCTTCCTATTTAACAACCAATACAAAGCCAAAAGAAGATCCCCATCCAGAATATTCTCCCAAATTTTCCCTCTCGAAGTACCAAATGGTTGATTAATCCCCCCGTAAATCAACAACTTCAACCCCACTCTCCCTCAAAGCCCTCCTCTCCTTTCCCGTCCTCCTCCTTACCAAATCTCCATTTATCCTTTTCACTTCCATCTCATCTTCATCTATCTCTTGGAATGTTCCTATGCTTTCACGGAGGAGCAGGAATTTTTTCTTCATTTTGGTTTTTGTTTCCTCAGTTGCGAACAGAGATTGGGTGTTGGAGATAGAGTAGGTTTGGGTTGGAGGTAGGTTTGTTAGAGAAGAGAAGGAAGTGGTGAGTTGTGATGGTGGTGATGGTCGTGTTGTGGATGTGAAACTTGCAGGGAGCGGAAGGGGTGAGGATGATAAATCGATGTATTGGCTTTGTGTTTGTGTCCGTGTTGGTGTCTGGTGATGTGGTGATGGTGAGAGTGCTCCTCGAGACCTTGGAAGGGATGGAAGGGATAGTTCTTGCTCGTCCAGCTCAGGTAGCGGCGGAGGACTCGAAACAAAATCTAATATCCTTGCGGGTTTCTCAACCTCCTTTCCGTATGTTAGAGAACTGTTGGATGTGGCCGAACCAGGAGAATGTCTCTTCCGACTCGGAGATCTACTTCCGCGCCCCCGTTCATTCTCGCTGCTGGAAGGTATGGGAGGATTTTCATCTGCATATGATGGCGGTATAGATCGAGAACCAGGATTTCGTGTTACTTTACTTGGGAGATCAGGGAGATCGATTTCTTGCTCATTTGCTTCATTATCGCTTAATGAAAGCGGGTTAGGAGAGTGAGGGTGTTTTTGAGGTGTGAAGAATTTGTTTGATGGTGGTGGTGAGGAGCTGGATGCGAGGTCTATGTATGTGCTTTGGGTTTTCTGGGTTGCGGTTTGTGACGAGGTGAATGATTTTATGATGCTTGGGCCGGTGGATTTGGATTGGGATATTGTCCAGGGATTCATACTTGGGAGCGTGGTTTGAGTGGGTGCCTTTTCTTTGGCTGTGGCTCGGCGTGGTCGCACTTTTGTTGTAGACGTAGCGTCGGTGCTAGTTCTTGGTGCAATTCTCGTCCTAGGTTTAGGCGGTGGAAGAATTGGTGGAGAGGATGCAAAGTCCAGAGACGGTGTGGGATCTTTTAGGGCAAGTATAGGGTAACTCGCTAGGCTTTTGGAAGGAGGTTTAGAACTGCTAGCTTCCGTTGAATTTGGCTTTGTAACTTGGACAAATCGATCCAATGCTCCTATATTCATCCCTCCCTTTGCCTTTGGTGCAGCTTTTGTAGGTTTTCGTACTGTTCTCACTTTGGGCTTGGGGTTGCGAAGCGCTTCCTCATAATCTTCTACCTTGAGTGGAACTCCGATTTTAGCAATGCTACGAAATACCCATAGCTTGTCTGCCTGTGTTGGATCGTATTGTGAAGGACCTCTTTTCGTTGGACTTGCTGATCGAGAAGCCTGATCATCCGAGTGATAGGCCTCGATTTCACCGTCATCAAGGACAGGAGCAAGTCCATCTCTTCCGTAGTCCTCGTCCACATTCTCATCCATCTCTGCTTCTAAATCAAGTTTGACAATCTCATTAGGATGAAAAACAATCCGCAGCTCTGGCATCCCGTCTGTACTGAAATGTGTTCGCTGGCCGCAAATCGAGCGAACTAACTCCATCTCGTCAATACTAGTTAGAACAGGATCTCCGTAGCCAGAAGCTCGCCTATTCCCTCTTGCGCGAAGCTTCTGAACAAGAAGAGCAGGAGCGAGACCTCTAATGAACTTGGAAGCCCCTCCTCGGCCCGACCACTCGAAAGTCTCGCCAACAAAAGTCCTGAGCCCTTGGATGTCGATTTCACCATCCCACACCAATTCCTCCTTCAATTTCTGAACCTTGGCGCTAGTGGAGACTACAGGGTGAGTGTAAAATCCCAGAACCTTTTTATTGGGGAAATCCTCTGGGAATGTCAAAGCCTTATGCTTTACCCTGAAGAACTTGCTTTCGTTGGTCCGAAGCTCATGGAGCAGGTCGGCCTTCCAAGCTTCAAATGCTGCATCATCCGACCTCGAGATCCGACATAGCTTATGGCCATATCCTGCTCGAGCAGCTTCACAGGCCACTTTGATGCCACAATTCGGGATGCCTTTGGTGTCGTAGTCTCCTTTGCTCATCAGAGCCACCAAAACCATACCTTCTCGATCGAGTTTCGACGGCCCCTCCTTTGTATCTTTGGCGTTGTAGACCGAGACATGCGTGGGTGTCTTGTTGCCTCGGGTTCCCTCACACGACCAGTTTTTTAGAGTTTTACCACATCCAAACATGAGCGTATCAACATCTTCACTCAAGACCGCATCCACAATACCTTCCCTCTGTAACAGAGCGCATTCAGCCTCTGCTTCTCCAGGAGCGGAATAATAAGGAAAACCAAACAGTTTGAGCATCCGCTTGATCGTTGCATTGGAGATTGACGCTCCGCCTTGCCCAACTTTTTTATTTCTCTTAATGGCGGGTTTATGTGGCCCGTCAAAGATGAAAATTGACTGTACCGAAATACAGACTAATCTCAGTAGGCGATAGTAAAAGGTCCTGATAGCCGGGTTCGTGCCTCCTTGACCAGCCTGCGTCTGAAATTGCCATATTGCTGCATCGACAGCAATTCTTAGTGGCCTGCCGGTCTTCTCTAAAGTCTCAATGGATAGTTTGGCGAGTGCAGTTCTCTCTCCCGGACCAATCTCTCCGTAGATTCTGTAACAGAGGGTCAGTGGTGATGATACTTGATTACGGAGGTAAATAAACAAACCCTGGGATTCCCATGATAAGCCGCTCAGTGGATGCACAAATGATATTAGCAATTCCTGTGGATTATTGGGTAGCAAATTCAGTGAGCATTCATTCTTGTAGATTAAAGCTATGCAATGAAAGAATGAACAAGAAAGAAATGCGAATCGAGGATGCTTGATTGTTGCGTTGTGAATGAAGAAAAGATGTTGCGAATATTGATCTCGCCGCCTAGGGTCGTCGGCGGAGTGATGAAACTTTGCCGAAAGCGCGTTCCCCTTTCCTCACTAACGCGCCTACCTCACGTCAAACGGGAATTCATTAAGCTCCCAGCGAGCAAAGTAGAGATCCATATTACCTGGCAAATGTAGCATCATGTCGGAGCCTACAGGACCAGCTCCTTCGCATCGAAACGTTGCCAACATCCGACCAGCGCCCGCAGTGATTCCCACGCCCAGCAGTCCTCATACCCCCCAGCGCGGGCTTTCCTCCTCTGCATTCGGATCGCCTTCCTCACTGCGTGCCGAAGAGGAGTGTATTATCATTGAAATTGGCGCAAGATATCTGCGTGCTGGGTTTGCCGGAGAGGCGATTCCAAAATCCATACTATCATTTGGCCCAGATGAACAACGCAGAGCTGGTGATTTTAGGAGATGGGAGGTGGATTATGAGAAGGCAAGGAGGGGCCATACACATCATAAATCATGGGGAGAGGGTTACGAACTTTGGAGGCCAGATCTGAGAGGATTGGATTTGGGTTTGGTGGGAGATAAGATTGACCGGGCCATGAGAGAGGCATACACAAAGTCAGTACGTGGGATGGGTTGTCATTTTGGATTTGCATAACTAATAGCAATGCAGACATTTACTGGTTGATTCGAGACCGCGCAAAATGATATTGGTTCTACCGTCTGCTTTACCGATACCACTTCTTTCGATTACGCTTGATACCCTATTTGCGAACTTTCAACCACCTAATATATCACTTATGTCTGCGCCCGTATTGACTACGGTGGCGGCAGGATTACGATCAGCATTGGTGATTGATGTAGGGTGGGCGGAAACTATTGTTACAGCTGTATATGAATATCGGGAAGTGCAGACCAGGCGATCAATAAGAGGACTGAAGATGCTGGGAGAAGCAGTCTTCAAAATGCTTGCTGAACGATTGGGCCTGGGTGGGCTGCTGGCCGATCCAGAGAAACCGAAGAAAAAAGCCGATATGGAAATGCTGCCGAGTTTCGAGGAGTGTGAGGATATCACAGAGAGAACTGTGTGGTGCAAACCGGGAATTCAGGTTCGGTCGCAAGTCCAGTCGCAAGGACTCACGCCTGTCAAAGAGGAGGACGAGTTCAGATTGAGCATGAGATCTCTACATGTGGGTGGAGATGGAGGAAGGAATCCCACCTTTTCGATCCCTCTTACTTCGACCAATCCACCTAGGACTGTGAATCTTCAATTTTCAGAATTAGCTGAACCATGCGAAAATGCGTTGTTCGCTACGGAGAGAAAGCCCCAGGACATGGATGACGAGGAGTTGCCCCTCAACACACTCATATATCGCAGTCTCCTCCAGCTACCTGTTGATGCCAGGGCTGTTTGCATGTCTCGAATCATCTTCGTCGGTGGTGGATCCAACATACCAGGACTCAAAGGCCGAATTCTCGATGATTTAGCAAACACGATAGACAAACGGGGATGGAATCCTGTATCTGGAGAAGCGTACGGTCAATACCAGAATAATCCAAAAATCCCACGAAGGAGAAACTATCACCCAGGCCCAATCGAGGTTCCCGAATCGGATGAATCAGACCTTGTACCCTCCATACCCGCGGCCTTCGTACGACAGGAATCTGATCCTATTGAGGATCAACTGAGGAGGGAGGCTAACAAGAGGGGACAGCACTTTGAATCAGGAAGTCTACGGGTTGTCAGTTCGCTTGGTGCTTGGTCGGGAGGGAGTTTGTTATCACAGTTAAAGATTCCTGCAGTATCCGTGGTCGACCGAGAACAATGGCTTCAACACGGTGCTTCGGGCGCTTCAAAGGCTGCAGAGACGGGTGCGGGAACGAGGCAAATTCTGGGTGGCGGAGCAGCATTCAAGCCTGCTGATCGAAATAGCTGGACGCTTGGTCTTTGGGGTTGAGCTAACAAGATGAGAAGTGGTAAAGTATGATAATTATCCTACTTAGGTAGTGATTAGTTGTGCCATTTTATCTACCGCTCCTTGATGATATAGTTGCTGCGGTTCTTTTCTTTGTCTAAGCTCGCTTCATTCCTTTACCGTTGACCACCTGCTATTCGGGCTCTTGAAGTATTTCAACTCAATCCCAGTTCACTCAAAAGGGCGTCAGTGTTGCCTGAACTCTTTTTTGGTTTTCATAGGAGTTCTCTCTTCATGCTTCATTTTCAAATATTCATGATAAGTTTAAATACTTTGACCTCACTTGTTCAAAAGCTTGAAAGATGCTTCTTGTCGGCTATATATCTCCGCTCCAATTTCATACAAACCGACCAATAACATCGTTAGTTTGTTTCTAGATTGACTCGGCTCCGCCAGATTTTCAAGCTCGTCTAAAACCCCATTCAATTTCAAGGAGTTAAGCTTGTCACTAACGCAAAAGTGTGGGCCACTAGCCGTTCCTTTGACAGTCAGCATTTCCGAAGTGCTTTCCTTCCTAAACTTTAGGCTAGTGATCAAGAACAAGCCTCTCTCCTGCTTCCTCCAGAATAAAGTTATCATAAGCAGCAGCAAAACTTGCTGAAACTAGCGGTGGTGCAGCCCCAGCCAAGCTCTTCTTAAAGAGATCGGTGGGAACAAGACCTGGATGGCGGTGGATGAACACAATGCCACGTTCCTCCAGTTGCTTGGCGAGATGCTTCAAACTCACGGGCGTTATAGTTCTGTAATAAGCTGCGTAGTTAAGCGAAGTACATCACTCAGGCTGCTTCAAGGTCAAGTAGTCTAAAAAAGATGTTCGTTATTTAACTGCTAGTTCCCAGGATGTTAATCACACGAGACGTGAAGGAGGTTAAGGCACTTTGTCAGCAAAGCCGCAAAACAGCGGATATAGATTTGGCGACTGAAATAAGCAACCGCGAATGCAGCCTCAATTCCTTCAGATGATTCTGCGTTGCTTACTATATTTTCCGAATTTTGAAGGTGAAGTCACATGCCCTTTCGGCCAGTAAGCGGCAAGAAACCTGACGAAAGAAAGCGCAAGTCCTTTTGTTTTTCCTGTCGTTTCATCTCCTTGCAAAGTCTCTTTGCTTCGGCCCTCAATAAAATTTGGCCTTCGAGGAACACACTCTCAAGGTTCTCGGCATTCGGGGACGTGAAAGTAATGCGGTCACGCCTAATTACATGGACATTTATTAGGAAGCTAGTCTGAACGAGAAACTTGAGGGTTACTTTGCCAATTCCTGATGTTACGCCCACGAAAATGACTACTCGTAGAGTGGTTTCGGCAGTGAGCTGGCGGTTGAACGCTTAAACTTGAGCGACGGAAACCATGGTTGCTAGAAAAATGAATTGTGTACGAATTGCGAGATGGAAACGAGATGTTGGTTTGGGAGTTGAGATTGCAAGTGAGAAGCATTCCCTGGATTATGTACTGACATCTTGTGTGCAGAGAAGGCAGTTTGGAGATTTGAAGTCTACATCATGAATGATTCAGAGCAAAACAATGGTATGTCCGATCTGTATCTCGCGTCGTCTTCTACCTTTTCTTATTGCTGAAAAATCCGTGCATAGGCATTCTCCCTTCTCATCAATGGGTGATGATCCCACCGACTTCGGAATCGGCAGCATCCACCCCTTCCACTACGAATACCCGAACGGTCCCAATGCCGGCAAGACATACACTTTTTTCAAAGAAATGACGGCTGTCGATACCACCAATTAGTTTATGATTTTTTGGGCGCGCCGAGCCGATTACCTAGATATGATCGCTTACGGAACAACTGTGCTCGAGTCGCTTGGACCGGATTAAACTCGGTTTGTTTGGTGGTCTAAGGGGAGTGTGTTGCCAAATGAATATATGGAGGTTTTGAAAACAGATCTCATTGAGCGCTTTGCTGAGCGTTGAAGTGATTGCTGGTGTTTTTGAGTAGATGTAATTTCTTGTTGTGGTAATAGTGAAGGAGTAGCATCAGGTGTCTGTCAGTCAAGATTTTGTGGCAGGAGAAATAGAATCTGGTTTGTTCCTAGTCAACCAAAACACCAGCGGACATTTTTTTTTCCACTTCAATAGTTCAGATGTGCATGTATTTGGTTTATATTTGTCTCTATCTCTTTCCTTTGTATTTATTTCTCCATGTGAACAACCTGATCTTCGTGTGTTGACTCATGACTTGGTGTATTGTGCTTTCGCCCCGCACTACTCAAATACTTACAAACCACCAGCCATCAACACCACACCAATCGCACATTTGCGACTAAACGACATCATACTTGAATATAATAGCCAGAAGGGCAACAAGAGGATTAAGAAATCAGTCATGACATTCATGGCTGCACAAACGATGTAAATTATGAAAAGTTGGTTGCACTTCGTCTTGTCGGTACAGACCAGCGCGAACGAGGCTATGGTATTTGCAAGACTGTAGGCAAAACTGATGAAGATGACGATGCAGTCGACGATTCGAAAGGCGGTACTCCAGGTGAATCGGAGGTAGAAAACTAGGATCGAGGCTTTGACACAGAAAGTGGTCAGGTTGTACAGTGGTACCCCGCCCCACCGTCCGATCTGATATCGCCGTTAAAACTGAAGAGGACTATCAGATGGAAAGGGTGGTTGAAGTCGTACCTTGAGAAGGAGAATTAGATTGTTGGGGGTCATGTTCACCAAATGGTCTCCGCCACCCAGTCGAGCTTCTGGTTGTTTCCCCGTGCGGTCAGTCGAGTTTCCTCGCCTTGGAAAACTTCAAACAAGAGTCCACATACCAATACAGGTTAGAACAGATTGGAAGATACCAAATACCTAGAGTGTGATCAACCTCAGTTCATGAATTGCGACACACTGGGAAAGCGATGCTCACCAGTGCAATGGCAGCTATAGCTAATACTCAGTCAACAACTACACGTGTCAAAGTAGGAAGAGGTCAATATTCATACTATCATCTGGAAACCATCGTTTTGTCACCTTCCTCGCCGTCCAGAACCGCAGGATTGCAAGAGGTGTTACGAAAATGGGGAATATCAGAGCCACCATGAACAGTTTGGTGCTATATCCAGCGGTATGTGACCAATTTATCTCGATTGGGATGACGGCTTCCATGTCTGAAAGATCAAACGAAAGCAGGAGAGTTGCTGATCAGGAACCCAGAAGAACATTTCGTGGGTATGTCCCCGAAGCGCGCCGGGCTCGACAATTGTTTTGTAGGGGTTTCTGGAGCGAAGTCTCTCCAGTGGAATATTCAATTCTTACATTGATCGATCACCAAGTTGGTGGTCGTAGATCTGAAGATTATAATGAAATTTGCTTAACGGTGTCTCACCATATGTACAGAAGAGAAGGGTAAGGTTTTATACGTTTTGAAGTGGCGATCTCCCCAGGTAGGAAAGTCAAGTCAGAAATAAGAGACCGCCTCTTCATTTAGACTTTTGCTGGTGCGGGTCAGACAAAACTCGGCCAAACACAAGCCAGTGAGCCACTCTCTGAGGATGGGACAGGTGTAATTAGCGCTTCCAAGATTGACCGAAATTTCGTCCTTGATGTCCTCGAACTCGAGCCGCAGATCGCGGGATATTCGTAAATGAAGATTAGCTCCTCTTTTTACTCTTAGGGTTCTTGTATTGATGTTCGGTAGTGCCGAACTCTGCGGTATTTCGTATATAGGCTATTAAGTAGCCTCTCTTGTCTCTTCTTCGCGGCAATCAACTCAAATAGATTTGTGGATCTCAAAATGGTCTACAGAAGATGAAACATGCAATCCTTCTGTATGAAAGAGATCTTTTCGATATGAGAAATATATTTCCAAGAAAGATCATCAAGAGGTGACAACATGACAATTAAAGTTCGTTGAGGGGAAAAGAGTCCGTGCAGCCACGTTCGAGATTCTCTTTGAACTTTGCTAGCGTAGGCGCTTCGTCCACGTCCTGTGCCATAGCATGGGGAGATTGGTTAATTGCCATGCAAAGGATCTACTTCGGCGTAGATAGTCCTTACGTTTCTCCAGCGGATCCTGGGTTTCAAGACGGATTCAACTCACAGCTCACATGGAAGCTTAAGCTCTGGTCTAAACGACGGGAGCAATTCCGATGTCAACTCGTAATGTATGGGTTCAAGCAACCTTAAGCGATCAGGACTTGTTTAATTCCGATCTGCATTCTCTCCTAAGCGTTCGGCTCTGCGTGGACGGTGCTGTGCCATGTGGAGAGCTAATCATGCCAGTCATTCAAGGACGCAATCTTCCGATATACTGAACAATGTGTTTTCTGAATAGCTTCATTTGGAGTAGTTCGCTCCATGCTCATCCAAATGAAAACATATTACACTTCGAAGCATCAAATGCTTCTCCGTTCATAATCCCATGCACATATGAGTCTCCCACAATATTCCACTTGCTTTCCATGTCAGCAGACTTCCGAATGATCAGCGGCAACTTTCCTCCGGCAAAAAGCGCCACAGAATCATCCTTCTTGACATGCCTTGAAGAAATGCCCACATAACCCCTCTCGGTCTTGAACATAGCACGATGAAAAGCTGAAATTCGTGACGGAGGTATCTTCCTATTATTGGAATACATGTTCCATCCCATTTTCATAGATTTGTAGGTCAGCTTGGAGAACCAACCCATG
Organism: Tetracladium marchalianum; assembly: GCA_037074945.1. Classification (NCBI taxonomy): domain Eukaryota; kingdom Fungi; phylum Ascomycota; class Leotiomycetes; order Helotiales; genus Tetracladium; species Tetracladium marchalianum. Next base: position 35,499 of record JBAMDN010000624.1, on the reverse strand, counting down.
CCAGCGACGATTTTGCCAGCAGTGCTCGAGTCGCTGTTTTGAATAACGTCGATGCCATTCTCCGCAAAATCGCTAAATGCACGAACCTCTTGAAAACTATAATACCATCTTTCAAATGCAGCTTTGGTTTCTTGCTCGCTTCCGTGCGGATAGCTGCCCGCGTAGAAGGTCTTCCAGTAGACGTCCCATGCTGCCTCACCAGTGATGTAAGGAGTTTTTTGCTGTACACCGCAGAGATCTTCCCATTTTTCGACAGTGTCGCTGCACTTTTGCATGAGGGTCTGGACCTCTAGCGCGGGATGGCCGGGCTGGAGCTCGTAGTACTCTTTGTCGAGTTGTTCGCTTACTTGGGTAACTCGGTCGACCACATGGCCTGAAAGCGAGAGAAATCGCGAATCTTCTGATACATCTACCACTGGATATGTCTGACCAGTCGCTGAATGCCATGAACAAGGCCACTGAGGAATGTTGGGGGGTGGCTTTGGCTGAAATCGTTGAAGAAGTGGCTTTGTCCGATCGGAGAATGCCCAGTCCGGAACCCATGTGGGTAATTTTATGTGAGCTGGGAGGCAATCTTGACCGCCGAAGGAAAGGACATCAAGGTTGCCTTCGGTGGCGATGCAATCTAGTGCAGCTTGGGTGAAGACTTCAACCAAGTCTAGATTGTAGTCAATCTGAAGTTGAAGCACAGCAAGATCGGAGGGGTTGAAGAGACTGTAAAGCCCAAAGACTTTGTCCCTTGCATCAGTAGCTTGAAAGATACGGAAAGAAGTGAGGAGGTCGAGAGGACGCTGATAATGATTAAGGCCAAGATCTCGACGAGTGGTCTCAATTCTCTCCAGTGAGCTGTACATCTCGGGCATTGTTGCTGAGAAATAGTCCAGATCAATGGCGTAGTTAACAGCTTTGTAGAAATCACTCCAGGTGTCAGAGTGTGATCCACATATAACAACGGCGTGTTTGGCAAGCGCCACTTCCTGAATGATCCACGTTCTCAAGAACCAAGGTTTTTGGAGCAACAGGATCAAACTTTTGATGATGGCATTCCATCTCCTGTCCATCAAGTCGCCATTCGTGGTGTAATCCGGACGGAGCACATGCCTCACCCAATCTTTGGTACCATGACGGATTGGAAGCTGAGTTCGCTTGAGGTTCTTCTGCGCGGCTTCTATCAATGGTGGTATGGGCCAGAGGTCTTTGCCATCAACCTCAACTGGTCCTCCGAGCCAAACAACGACAGAAGACGCGAGCACATAAATATCCTTCATCAGCCGCACTTGGGAACTACGCTCTTCCACATCTCCTTGATTGATGCAAATAGCATCGGCCCAGATTAAGCGTGGTTGGTCGGGAAGCCCCAGGCGAACGAGCGCAGAGTGTAGGTTTTGTGTAATTGCTAAGCCTGGCACTCCATTGCAATCTATTGGAACTGTATCTTTTGGGTCGCCCCAGCAGTAGCTCAGCGCTTCATAGGGAGGAATTCGAGCGAGGCTCACAACTTGAAGCTCGCACACAAGACCAGTGGTTGGTCCTTGAGCTATCCGAAGTAGGCGGATTGTTCCTGGAGGCAGCTCACGATATGGATATCCTGGCCGAGGCGGGAGTGACGGGACGTTCATTGTGGAGAGCTCACGATGAAGCTCTAAAAGAAGATTTTAAGGACGCTGGTTCAAGAGCGTTGAGTCAAGTTGCAAGTTCACGTCTTCAGCCTCAGTCTTGGCGGCAGCTGACCTTTGCCCGATGAGGAACGAGAGAACAGGAGCTGTGGTGTCACTGTGTTGCAAACAATATGCTGGTGTATCTACTCCTGTCATGCCAATCATTGAGTATACCACTAAGATTTCTGAGGTACTCTCTTATGCTTTCGGCACTGCAATTTCGGCTGGACATGGCATGATCTTGCAGACAACTACAACGATCACCTTACACTTTTTCGACATTCTACAGAATGAGACATAGGAGGTTTGTGATTGTTGAGATCAGGACTTCTATACACAAGACAGGATAGGCTTGAGCCTTTCCAAAACCACTTTCTGGCGCGCAGCATCCACAGTCGTCTTGTCATTTGTATCTCCAACACTGATGCTCACCAAACACTGGTTTCTCAAAATGATCTCAGTCTCGGTAGGAAGTCGATCGGTACCACACCAAAACGTGTCCTTTGCACTGAAGATTCCCCAATTAATCCGTGTGAACACATACATGAATTGATTTGGGTTGTTGCAATGTGTTGCAGTGACCTTGGGGAAGTTGACGTTCAGCCAGACATCGGTGGGGAGATATGGGGCTCCAGATCTCAAAATGGTCGAAGTAACATTCAGAGCAAGGTCGGCATAGACCTTACTATGCAATGGTGTTGGCTGGTTCCAGGCTGTTGGATCACCAGTCCAGCCGCTGAATGCGATGCCGGGGATCTTTGCGGTTTTTGAGGCATAGACAGCGGCGCCAACTGTGCCAGAGAAGGGCACTTGGATACCGATGTTTGAGCCAACATTGGGTCCAGTGAGGGCAAGCTCGGGTCTGAGGCCATTCCACAACTTTGGTGCTGTGGTGTCGATTCCAATCTTAATGCTCGTGACTGGAAAAGAGTTGACATAGTTCAGACGTGGATCTGTCACATTGGCTCCTGTGGGAGGGCTGTTTGCAGGGCAGGACTGATGGATGCAGCCATCGGAGTCAACCTGTTTCGGTGGCTCGTCGGACGATCCTAACTCTGTCAGTATATCTCTCCGATGGGCTGAACTTAGACGTACCAGTTCCTGACTTCTGTTCGGCAGGCCCAGAGAGAATCACACTGTGGCCAGCTGCATTCAAGGTATCGAAAAGTGTTCGAACATTGATCTCAGCCCATCCATCATCGTTAGACTGTATTATACGGACTGCCTGGGTGAAAGGCACCGCAAGAGCGAGTAGTAGCGAGGATCGCATCGTGATATTTCGGTGGACCAAGAAGCGGCAGTTGTCGATGAACTCCCACAAGAGCAAGTCCTGAAGACTGGAAATGGCGAGGGGATGGAGTTATATAAGTCTTCTCAATTATCGGCTTTACCTCTCATCCTGTCAAGGCTAGCTCGGTAGTTGAAGGCGCTTGCGGACATGGCGCTGTCACGATGTCTAGTCCAACGTGCCTAAGTTCGCGATCTGATTGATGGGCCAAATGCTACCACAGATTGAGGGGGATTTAAGTGGCTTGGCAGGGGTGGTATAAGGGGCGGATGATCCTCGGGATATCCCCAGACACGTGCAAGAGGGACATGTCAAAGAAGTTTAAAAATGGCATATTGTTACAGTATAACATAATATATTATATTATACGATTATGCTTATTTGAATCTTAAGGTTCTTCAATGGGAGTTCAGTACCGATGGTAGGAAGAGATCTTCACACCTAAACGAACAAAGCCATGTTTCCGGAGCAACAAGATAATTATCTATTTCCATTAAAGAACCATCTAGAAAAGACTTCATCAAAAGTCTGTACTATTCGTAATCGCCTCTATCTTCTCCAAAGTTCCGGTTAGCCTTTTCACCTTGTCGTGCCCATTCCCTAAGCATCCGTCCCTAGTGGTATTCTCACATCCCACTCTAATTAATCTAGCGGCCATTCCCATCGTAGTTATCAGCTTAAAGATGCTCTGCGCACCTTTTTCTGGATTTCTAGGTTAGTAGCTATGATATCTAGCCAACATCCCCTTGATATCTAAATATCTTTCTACCTTTTCCCCATGAGTTCCCTTCGCGAGATCACCCGGAAATCACGTCCTGAGAGTTCCAGGCTCAACGACATGAACCCGGATTCCGAACGCCTTATTTAGAAGCTGCATATATATCGGAGCGCCATGACCAGCCTAGAGTCCAGCTGCGCTTGAGATTTGTGTGATTACTCCGGACTTCTATCTCCTCATATGTGGCAGCATACCTTCAGTGAAGCACAAGATGCCGAACACGTTAACATCGAATTGATATCTCGATTCCTGCTCGGTCACTTCCTCCACGGCTCCCATTTTTCCAAACAGCATTGTTGATAAGAACACCAATTTGGCCGCACCACCAATTGCTGCAGCAATGGTCTCAGCTGGGGCAGTAATTTCAATCCTGATGAGATCCGCGTTGGAGTCCTTGAGAGATTGTGAGAATTTCGATGCATTTGGAGCTGTGGCAACAACAATCTGGCCTTGTGCAAGAGCGATTTGGGAAAGGTGTAAACCAAAACCGAAATTAGCAACTTCAATAAACCATACAAGTAACACCTGGCTTCTTCAATACGTTACAAGAATAAATTTTGAAGTTAGGTTGTTAACTTGAGATCAGTTGAAATGATTTGTATTGAGAAGGCGAGGGTTTCGGTTCATGTTCACAAATTGCCTTATATACAAATGGAACATAGGTATTCTCACTCTTACCTCCGCTACATCCAGAGCTTCGAGAGAGAAAAATGAATCGTCCCGACAACATTTGCATCTCCCGAACGCGGTCGGGTTAGGGTCGGAATTGCTGACACAATCATCATGTTCTTTCTGCAGGTTCAAAAAGACACCCGTCAAGACCAGAATACAGTGCACACAGCTCCACAGCATCCTCAAAGCAACCAGATATCCCAAATAAAATAAACTGAAAAGGAAAGAAAGGCGGACGGGCGATAAGCGTCTGCTCTGAATGTCAACGTCGAAAGCAAAAGGTAATCATCTCGAGCCATGGCTGTCACCCCACAATTCCCGCTAGTAAACAGTGTGACCGCAACTGGCCTTGCAACCAATGTCAAATGCGGAGCTCCTCTCATTTGTGTCATTTCCGAAACACTTCATCGAAGTCGAATTACATCGGAAGTGGCTCAAATGATGATGCAAGCAAGACTGAAGCTATGTGAGAACCCCACATTTCCATCTGTTATGCCGCTAACCTTTTTCTTTGCTGATTAGACTGCCAAAGAAGAGGATAAAGCTTGCAGAAACGGAGAATTCTCTGGATGATACGTCCCGTAAAGAGTTTAATGCTAGCCGGGCTTTGCAAGATCTTGGATATGTAGAGTGTGATTATTTCAGAGTGATTGATGCCGCTGTGTGACCCCTCTCATTCTCCTCACCCTTGATGCAACTGACATTCCAGGACTTTGAAAACTCGGGCGGCTTGCTAATCAAAATACCGAAAGAAATAAATAGAGCCCTTCGAGCAGTACCTACAAGGCCATCCACGGACGACCTAGTTCAAAATTTCTTCGAGCATGTAAATTATCATTACAACATCCTTCATCACACCTCCTTCGTGGAGAAATATGTAGAGTGGTGGTCTGGAAAACGCCAATTGCAATCGCCTGGCATTCAAACAATAGTTTTCACTTGCCTGTATGTCTTTCGGGTCGAGATGCTTCGTGCTCCCTCACTGATATTCCCTGCCTCTTCAGGATATGCGCAAACTCCATCCAATTCCTCCTCTGTTCTCTGGTAACCAAGTTGGAATGGGGCCTTGGTGAATCTGCCGAAGGTTTGAGTACTCATTACCAGAGCTCAGCACAGGCTCTCAGCAACCTCGTTCCTCCAGGAGCTAGTGGTCTCATGCATGTTCAACAACTATTTCTTGGAGCAACATGGCAAAAGGCCCAAGCGGAATTTGTGAAATCGTGGCATTTTGTAGGTGCTGCGGTCAGAGAAGCTCAATAAATCGGTAAGTCTTTCGGATTCTCTCAGTGAAATGTTTTTTTACCTTTACAAGAATACACAAAGATGACTCTGCAAACGAACTTAGTGAGTATGACACAGAATTGAGGAGAAGAATTTGGTGTGGGCTGTACACTTGGGACATGTACTTTCAACCTTTCTCGTCATGCTTAGCTATTGGGCTGATATTCTCAGGTTCATGGCCGCATGTTCAACAGACCGTCCATAATCACAGACAATACACCAATCTCACTTCCGAAACCACGTTTTGATCATGTACCTCCACAACCCGACATCCCTTCTTCGTTCGTGGCCAAATTGATCGAATATCACCTTTCTTCACAACTTTCAGTCCTCAGTCCTACGCCAGACCAAAGTATAGATCAAGTCCTTAAATCTGTGGAACATTGGATGGCTTCACTTCCTCTGGTATTCCGGATCCATGAACCAAACAAAAGCTAGGATGCCGAATCTCCTCGGTTCATCTTCCAACGCTTACAGCTCCATGTTGCCGATACATGACACTTCTTATGCTATTGAAGCCATATCTAAAATCTCTCTCCGCATCTCTAATCGAAAACGAGGACTCTACACGAGCAAATCGATTGCTCATCTATGCAATAAACACAAGCATGCATCTTATGAGAAAGTGCAAAGAATTCTTCACGCTCTCCTTCCCTCACAAAGTCAAGTACTTTATGATTGCATTCTGCCCTTTCAACACTGGCGCTCTTCTCTGCTCGGTACTGATGAAAGACAAAGATCACACCATCCCAAGACGACCCGATGTAATCGAAGCGGTCGGAACATCATTGCACATTGCGTCGAGCTTGAGAGGTCGCACGAAAATGGAAGAAGCGACTTGAAGTATCCTGGCGGGACTGATATCACATTTGGACCTTGCACCAGAGGAAAGGATGATTCTTGATGATGCGGGAAATGGCATTGTTCGGACTGTAACAGAGGATGGTACACTTTCTGCGGTCGATACCCCTGTGCTTGTCTCTCAACAGATGTTTGATAAGGAGATATGGGAGCAGTCTTCTCAGGAGTTCTTTCCGGATGTACAGCTCGCTGTTTTGAATGGAGTGTGGGATTGGCAAAGTTCTCCTTTTGGTCCATTTAAAAACACCTGACGATATGATGACATAGAGGACCTGAAGCCATTCGAAGACTTATGGAGCATGTATTTCTTCAGGTATACTATGTTGATATAAAGCCCAGAAATAGAATGTTGGAATTACTGATCATCGAAAGGGTTTTAAGCTTTGGTATATTGTTTTATTTAGCGTCGTAGCATCACGAAATCGATGATTCTACATGAGTAGGAAGAAACTAGAAAGAGTAAGTTTTTAAATATGAAGAATCTAGAGAGAGACAGAGAGAAAATAGAAAATAGAAATCGTAATTGACTACTAGAATTAACCAAATCATTTGTCTCAGATGATGGTGTTTTTGGCTACAAGGTAAAATGGCATGATAAATTCGTAGGGTCCACCTAGCCAACCTCCACCTCCAATTCAGCACTGAAACCTCTGCTCAAAAATCCAATGGCGCAAGACATCATACTTTTGTCCCGAGTTCGCAAAACGTCACCATTGTTGATCTTCCATCCTCCATGAAGATGATCATCTGCTAATGCTCTTTACTCAGCACGACCCTTAAAGCGAATCCCACACTGCCGAATATTTTCCAGTATCCGAACAAAACCGCTCTCTCCACTAGAAATATCGAAAACCACGAGAGAATGCCAGCCTATGTTCTGGTGGCTGTATAGTCGCCCGATGGAGCAGACGGGTTGACAAGGCCCGCAAACCAAATAGAGAATGTTGTGCAAAGCCGTTATACAAGAACCACCCACGGCTTGTGCGAGTTTTGTGACAGACTGGACGCGTCCTTCTCATCCGCGATACACACCCGAAAGCTTCACCGTCAACTACAGGTGGCCACGATATTCGAAGTGGATGATAATAGTCCTAGGGCCCCGGGTATCCCGGTCAAAATCACTAAAGTTGGTGAAAGATCAAGGGCAATATTGTAAAGATAATTGGCTACTACTTGGAAGCATGTCGGGCTCATGTGAGACCGATCGATGGTGGTTGGTTCTCCAAGGTGTGTTCATCTCATATTTCGGCGGACGTTTCTTTCTACAGTAGTTGTGATATTTTCCCGTTGGGACAGCAAATTTGAATTGCGCCCCTCTTTATTCTGTACTCAATCGTACTTCTATTTCAAGAAATCATCTCCGCTGTTCTCTCTCTCGACTTCCTAAAAAGTCGTGGTTGGAGGCATTCCATTCCAAAAATAAGCACGGCACAACATCAAGCCTCATTTTGTCAAACGCCAATCATCATTTAGCTCTCTCAGAGACCTTGAATTTCATGCAGCTCCGACAACTCAGGTGACCTCAACGGGGGACATTATTATCTTTGAATCTCAGAATCGTTTTTTCACTGTTCAGCAAGCCGCCATCATGTTAAAACTATTGATTCTCCTCACCCTCATGCAAGCATGCCGGGCAACATTCCCCGAGCTTGAGCAGGCAACGATTGAGCTTCCTGAAGGCTTCAGATCCCCGACAAACCGAACTATCGGAGGGGGAATACCGTTTCTTGAGCAAAATATCTTTGAGCGTCAGACTTGTGGTGTTGGCTATGGTCAATGTGGTGAGTAAAGCCTCCAAGAAAATGGACCAAACTAACTGGTCAGGATATACTGGAGAATGCTGCCCAACAACGGGCAATTGTTGTCGACTCTACTGCATTACATCAAGACCTGGAGTATGTGCACACCCTATGTTATCCAGTCGCATGCTGACTTTGCACAGGTCACGTGTTGTCCTAGCCGCTTATGCCCTGCTGGTTGGCCTTGTTGTGGTCAGAATGGATGTTATCCAGAAGGAGGTACCTGTTGCGGGTATGTTAACTGCCTTGCGATAAACTTGAGGTGTGCTAATGAAACAGTGATACTGGGTTCTGTCCGCCGGAGTGGGCATGTTGCGGTAATCAAGGTCATTGCTATCCTACCAAAGATTTCAAATGCTGCTCGTAAGTAACATCGACATGTATTTTGAGCCAGCTGACAGAAAAGGAATGACGGGGTTTATTGCGCGAAGAGTGATACCTGTGTGTACTGCAAAGGAAGTACCACAAAAATATGCTGTCAAGGACCAGACAATGCTGAGACACCAACTTTCGAAACCAATGCGCCAGGTATTGGCAGTATTAACAATCCACTTCCGACAAATAACAACAATCCGATCCCAACGAGTGTCAACAACCCAAATCCGACAAATAACCAACCCACCGAGGAAGTTACCATCACTCGCACCAGGGAAGTAACGCAAGCGGTAACCCGAATGCAATATTTTACGACGACTTTCACCTACAGTTACACGGTGTGGACTCAAATTGTCTATGTTCAGAGCACCGTCGACCATACCATGACGACAACTTCAACAGCGCTGAGTGCTCTCGCATCTGATAGCTCTGACGCCACATCATCTTTGAAAGAAATGGCATCTTCTATTTCCGACAGAGCAAGTAGCCGCGCTCAGGCAGCAAGTCCAACGCGTACGAGCACTTCTTCCACTTCATCAACTCAAGCCCCAACACTCGCGGCTGGAGGAGCTTCTGATGGAAATTCATTGAGAATGTTTTGGGCCCTCGCGATTGTTTTGGGGCTTTCAGCAGGTATCGCGACAATTATTTGATTTTCGCAAACAGTTCAAAACATCGCTGTCATACTAGCGTTGCTTAAGCGTTCACTTTTTTCGGTTGAAAAATGCCCAGATTGCAATTGTAAATTCTGGAGAATTATCAAAGTGCCGTCATCTGTATTTCAATCAGAGGAAAGCGGAGTGAAATCGGTCGGAGCTGTTGGTAATTAGCATTGCAACGTTGGCGCGCGCTTACACTCGCAGCCTCAATGCTTCAAATCTACCTCACGCCGTAGGCCATCATCGCGTGTCAGAATTAAAACCGAGATATCTTACTGGTTGCGCTTATTCTTAAAATGTTGGTGTTTCATGAGGAACAGCCGCATTTATGAGTTATATGTGATGGTGGGAGTTCCGCACAACTCTGTCAAACTTTCAATATACAAACTTTTTCAAGAACGGCGGGACCGGTTAATGTCATTCCTTTTCTTATTATCTGTTTTATCAACATGTCACATAAACCCCTTCCGATATTGAGTGAGACACCTCTTTACTCTCGGTCTCATTCACCCATGGGCTCCTTCAGTTCTCACGAAACTCTCAAAGGCCCCAACTACCCAACACATCCCAAAATTTCATCCGCTCAAAACACAAACAGCACAAAATTCACTTCCCCATCTGGTAAATTCGTGAAATGGGGAATAATATGGTACCCACCGGTCCTTCTAGCTTTGTACACAATCGGAGGAATCGGCCTCGCAATCGGACATCACTTTTATTTCGCATCACTTCACGGCACCCTAGCGGGCTCCGCAGGTAAACAGCAATGGGCCACTGGAATCGGAACAGCAATGTCTTTTCTTGTCGTCGCATCATTACGATCTGCTTCTGCTGCTGCTTACAGTCAGTATGTTTGGGTGTTGGTGCGGAGGGATTCACATCGGCTTGGAACTCTTGATAAATTGTTTGCGTTAACTACCGATCCTTCGGGATTCTTTGGGAGAGAGATGTTTAGATGTGCAAAGCTTGCCATGCTTGTAGCTTTTATTTGCTGGTATGTGTCAAATACCGCTGCTCTGATGTATTCAAAGTCTGACATGAATAGGATTACTCCATTGGCTGGTATTGCGCCTCCGGCTTCTCTATCGGTCATCTCAGGTGATGTTGTAGAATTCCGACCAACTTCGATGGCTTCACTCAACTGGAATTCACCTGCTTTTTATGATCCGCAGCCCGATTTTACTCTTCCCTCGTCGAGAGTTATGTCGATCGCAACACGGTCTGCCATGCAGATGGAAATTCTCCCCCTCACGCCTCCCTCTGCAACTTCTTCATTTCGCCTCCAATTCTATGGACCGTCGATCAAGTGCTCGCCACTGAATTCGACTCAGCAAACCATTATGGATCACTACACCTTGGCTCTTGCCCGCAATCTCGACAGGAACAATTCGACAGATCCTATCGTGACCCAGCAAGCATTACAAGCATTCCTGGAGGCTGATGAAACACGCAACAATTCGGTCTCAAGGCCTATTGGCATCTCTGGGTATGGCATGCTTGTTCTCTCGGCATTTGCTCCTTACGCGGGCACACAAGGCTGGCTTTACGGTGGCTCTAGACCAAGATCTATCGATCAATTCAACAACTGGGAAGTAGATCTACCTTGGGACATGGACGAACTTGGGTGGAGAGTTGACGAACTTCTCTATGACGATGTTGTGCAGCAACTTTACATCCAGACCTCCACCAACGGTTATGCGTGTCTCATGGGAAACTCATCCTATGTTGTTGACTACGAGTACGTCAATGGGTTACAGAAAAGTGTCAACTATACTACTTCTGGGTTTGTGCCAACTCTAATGATGCGATCTGGAGGTGGCGCGGGAGGAGGGAGTATGCAAAGCCCGATTCTGGACGGACCTTACCACAGCAAGTACCACACTGGATTCGAGCTTTCGTATATGTCTGTATGGCAATCTTTCACTTCAATGATCAGCGGGAACGTGACATTTGGATATTTTGGTCTCCAGAGTGATTTTTCTCAGGAAGAGCAGTACAATATGACATTTCGCGACACGTCAAGTCGAGCACTATTGACGGGATTAAGCGCGTGTGATGAGGTAATTCACAACATTTGGGAGTCTCTTCCAGTAACCCTTCCAAAGGACCGGACGTCCGCGAGGGCCTTCTTCAATGCTTCGTTGCGTCCTGATCTAAATATCTCGAATCATTTCATGGATCAACCTGCTTGGATGTGTAGGAATAGATCACTACATCTTGCTGTAGAGGACTTGCTCAATAACATGACAATTAGCATGCTCAGTGCTGCATCTTTGACGTAAGTCTTTACCGCCCTACTTCCTGAATTCCTCGTGCTCAAAACAACAGGTCTCCAAATTCTACTCTGGTCAACGTCACTTACCACGCAACGCGCAACATTTATCAATATGACAACCGCAATCTCCTCATCTCTTACGCTGCAGCTATAGTTCTCACATTTCTTGGAGTGGGCTTCGGCGCCTTCTCTTTTCTTGATAATGGGGTTGCGCATAGCACGACATTTTCAGCTGTGCTTACTACAACGAGGAACTTAACTTTGGATGAGTTGACGGTCGGACAGTCACTTGGTGCGGTGCCGTTGGATAAAGATCTAGCGAAGGTGAGTTTGAGGTTTGGTGAGTTAGCTGGGAGAGTGGAAGGTCTGAAAAGGGTTGGGTTTGGGCTGGAGGGAAGTATAAGGGAGATTAGTAAAGGAGGGAAATATGTCTAGCATCCTGGCTGTGTATGGAGCATCGGATAAATTGATCAGTAGAATAGTCACGGAATTTAAACCCTTCCCAACTTCCCTGAGGTATTGATTCTTTTAGTAGGAAAATCTTGTACCGTCACGGCTACTTGCCACGTCCCTTTGTGAGTTACCTGCGTTTGCAAAGTCTGCTTGTAGACTTCGAGACCTGTTTCTTCTTCAAAAAGGCAACATCCATGCTTCGGAAGTTTGAAATGACAAGATGGGAAAATCACTTGGACGAGAGACCCTGAAGAACGAACAACTTTGAAAAACTTCCAATTCATCAAACTCACCCCAAAACAATATTTTTATACACAGAAATAAACGAAAATTTCTCCAACAGACACTACCGTTCTCCTCCGCTCAGCCAATGGTATATGTAGAAATACCACCCCCGCAACTCTGAGAGGCACCCAACTTCCCCCCATTCGGCACCACACAATTTACCTGCTCCCTCTTGACTTGGTTCAACACGATCTTATCCCCCCCAGAATAATCAAATACCTGATCGTTGGTTGTCTTCCCTTCGCCAGCAGCTCGGCCTCCACAAGAGAATATAATCACTTGATCGCCAGCAGGTCGCTTATCATTAAAGTCGACACACCCATTCATCAGACTGCTCACAAGTAAAGTTTTACCCTCTTGGTTATTATGCACCCCCTTAGTAACCAAATCAAACTTCTCCCCCGCAGCCCCTGTACAGTCTCTCACAGCAACAGGAATCAAATTTTGTCTGAAATCACCAGCAGTAGGATCAACAAACAGACATTGTCCATTCGCATCCTTGATCGAGACGGCAGTGAATGCTCTAGTAGCGCCAGCATCGAAAGTATGTGCTTCAGCCGCGAGGGTTGGATTAAGTGTTCCTCCTGCTCGAGAGACGGGGACGGCTTCGGTGGGGTTTCCTTGGACTGGGGCTGCTGGTGGTTGTATTGTTGCTGTGGGTGGTGCGGCGGCTGCGGATGAGGTTGTTGTTGCTGAGATGATGGTAGGGGTTGGAGGTTGGGTGACGTTTGTTGAGGCGATGGGGGCTGCGGTTGAAGGAATAGCTGCTGCTGGAGCAGATGTTTGACCTGCTGGGGCCGTGACGGTGACATCTCTGGTGATAGTAACGAATGTTGTACCCGTGCCAGAGCACCCAGGTGCTTCGGTACCAGTAGCTGGGGCTTCAGCAACAGCAGAAGTGGAGGAAACAACAACTTCGACAATGGCAGAGGTGGAAGGCACAACTTCAGCATTATCACCACCTGGAGCAGCGGTATTTCCATTTTCACCGATTGCGAAAGTTTGAGATGCAGATCCTGCAACGCAAGGACCTGGTACAACGACATTGCCTGAGACTGTCAAGCAGGTGCCCGCCGCTGCATCGGTTGTGAGTGGGAACGAACTATTTCCCACTGTGAATAGTTCATCTCGAGAAACTTCTCCACTTCCATCAGCTCGTCCTCCACAGCTAAAGCCAGAGACTTCTCGACCGACTCTTCCTCTGTTTAGGTCGATGCAGGCTTGTGTCTACCGATTGTTAGAAAGTGCCAGGGAAGTGAATTTTATAGGTGCGCACCAGTGTATTAACAATTAACACCTTCCCAGGAACATTCATATGTTTCCCCTTCGAGATAACATCCCAAGCTTGCCCCTGGCTCCCATCACAAGCAGAAATCTGAAGTGGAGTAAGATTCGATCTGAAATCCCCAGACAACGGGTCAAAAAACAGACAATTTCCATCTGAAGTCTACAACACAATCACCAAGCATTAGCCAAAACATCCTCAAAATCCCATACCAAAGAGAAGAAGAGAAAAACGTTACCTTTATCTCCACGCCCTCAAAAGACCTCGTAGCCCCCGCATCTCTTGTATGTGCTTCAGCAGTTGCCTCCTTATTCAATTCCTTCACGGCTCTGATGTTATGGAATGGTGTTGGTGATGCATTCGCAGTTAAAGAAAGTGTAGCGATCGACGCTGAGAGAAGGAGTGTGGTGAATGAAGGGAACATTTTGAATGTTGCAAAAATGAATGAATGAATAGAAGAAGAAGAGAAGATCTGACCAGCAGTCTGAAGAATGAGAGTAGAACAGAATTCGAAAAATAAAGAGAAGCTAGAGAGAGCCTGCAAAAGAGTGGACGTTTGTGAGTTGTAAAAGATACAAACAAAACAAGACTTCTCGTTATCATATACTTACGGTAAACACTTTGATACTACAAAGCGCTCGGGAAAGAACGAAAAAACAACAGCGGCATATGCATGTTTCCTCTTCTCCTCCTCCGTTTCACGTTCTTTCCCACCAGTGATTAGCCAGCCAGCTGGTTGATGAGCACAGTAAGTACAGTAGCATCACTCTTCGACAAATTTCTTTTTTGCACTGTCGTCTGAATATGAGATGGTGAGGGATGACGGGTTGACCCCGTTGAAACAGGAGATGCTCAAAGACCATGAAGCGCAGGGGTCATGATTCGCTCTCAGCACTCCCCACGACCACCACAAAGCAACGCAGGAGGGTTGATTTGATACAATGGTACCGTAAGGTACGGTACAGTAATGTGAGATGGGATGATTAGTGAAACAGGGATGTAGGTACCTTTAGTAGTTAGTAGAGCATCATTGGAAAGGAGGTTTATGTTCATGGAGTTGAGGGTACTGTAGGAGAGATACGAGCGCTGTTTGGACGAAATTCAGTGTTCTGGAGATCCACGGCGGCCGCGTTTTGAGACCAGATTGTTTTGGTGCGGTGTGCTGCAGCCGCCGCTTGTTTGTGATGTCAACCTTACTTGCTGTAGGGGATGGGGCCGCAGTGAGGTCAAGAGGTTAACCAAAACCTTCAGGGGATGCAGGGGGGAGAAAGAAGGTTATTTGAGCTTAAATCTATGGTTACAAAAAACGAAAGAAGAGTTGTTTTGATCAAAGAAGTAAGATTTCGACTTTTCAAAGAGTTCCTCCCATCAGTGACCCAAGAGATACTGTAACAGCTTTACAGAGTCTGGGGAGGATGGAGAGCATGCCCTTTGATTTGAAGCCGATATTGCTACTTCCCTTTGAATACCTTGTTGTTGTCCCGAATTTCTCTTACTTGCTGCAGATGAAACAGCCTTTAAAGTCTTCACTACTCCGTACCACGTCCTCGGTGTTGCATCCAATACATCAGGAATTCCAAGCTCTTTAACTTCCGACTTTGTTGATACATAGCCATTGAAATCAAGACCTTAACCGCGGCGTTTCATGGGAACAGTGACGATGCATATTCAACAAATGAAGAGCCAACGCAGAGACCCAACAATACCTCCCAACAATCAGTTGGAAAGAAAACGTTGCATCTTGAATCCTTGTCATCAAACAAACTCATTAATTTTTATTAAGCTTAAAAACAAAGACTCGGCCACGAGTCCAGGTATCTAGATGTGTAAAAATAGTACACCAAATGCATCCCCAAGAATATATCCTGCCCTCCACTCCAACCTATCCATCCAATAAGCCAACATTTCGTGTTCCACTATTCGTGGTGACTTGACGTCTATAACACTATTTGTGTTTGTCTAGGTATCGTCTCTTCTATCCCAAAAGCAGTGCCCGGCCCAGCCAGCTGCTCTAGAGAGATATATTTGCTGGTCTGGGTATATAAAACCAAAGCTCTTGATTCGAGCGTAAACAATGTCTCGTGTCCGTCGCTGTCATAACCACAATAATGGCGAGAGGCCCCGTCTCTTGGGGTCGTATCGGCGGTCCATCATTGACCATCAATCCTCATCACTCCCTAACCCCTCCATCACAACACCAAATTCCCCACATCCATCCAAAACCAACACACAACGCCCACCAACCCTAATAGACTGAAAATAACCAACCACCTCACAATCGCGTCTCGCAACACGCCCTCAAAGAACTCTTGCATCGCATTCGTATCATTGGCTCTTGGAAATGGCTCGTCTGGCACAGGGCAGTTCAGGATCTTGCACAGCGGCTCCCATCCGTCTTTGATGTTTATGAAGTGTAAGCGTGACTCGGGTACTGAAGAGCGGACGTATGATTCGTGGATTCTCAGAAGGTCTGTTGGGACGTGTTAGTTGGCTTGGTGTTTCTGATTGATGGATATGGTGCGGAGGGAGAAGAGAAGTAAAACCGTACGAGGCCCATCTAAATCCTCTCTTTTAGTATCATAGATCTTCTCTAACCTCAATCCCAACCCTTCCCTAAACTGACCAAACCACCTTAAAGTTGGCACCGGCAAAAAGACAAGGTCTAACCACCATAACATCGTATTCTTGCATAACGCCTGGCTACTCCTCCACCAACTGTCTGAGTCTCTTGTACTGCATATCACCACGGCATTTGGATATATCTCTGCTAGTTCGGCGGTGAATTGGATAGCGGGGTTATCTGTTGTGGCGACGTAGCCGGCATGGAGGTCTTTGAGGGTAGATGTTATGTGATCGGGTGAGGCAGTGGGGAGGAGGATTGAGATCCATTTCTTTACGAATGCTGAAGTGGGATGTTAGATGTGATAATAGAAATTAGGGGGAAAGGTTTGATCACCTTCTTCGCGCATCAATGATGCAGTTCCGCTGTGCATTACCGGTCCTTGGAGTAGTCTTTCGAGCGCCATTGCTAAAGAGACCGTACCGGTCCTCGAAAAGCCTGCGCCGATTACACGAAGCTCGCGTGAGAGGTCGGTGGGAATTGAGGGTGCCTGTCCCATTTTGGAAGGTATACGATCGCGTCCGTGTAGGTGGTATGGAAGTGTAGACAGGATATACAGTACAGAATGCGATGAGGAGGTCGATTTTTGTACTTTCAAAAACAGAAAACCTTCCCAGCGAAACAATTAAATAGAACAACCTAAGGAAAAGCGAGACTCCACAAAAGAAGAAGGAAAAAAGAACAACTATCAAAAGAAGCACAAACAGAAAAATAGATGGCGTTCAAACGGAAGCCATTCTAACCGTCCCATCCCTCGGAAAGGACAGGCTCCTTCACCACATTAGCAGCGAACGGAACGTCTCGAACCCGGACAGAATTGTACCGCTAGGTCGTAGATCATCGGCTGCTCCTGCCCAGCAGACTGAGATGGATCGAGGAGACAAGTGAAATGTAGGTTATTCTTGCCGTGTGGATGAATGATCGTATGCTGGGAAGGCGCTGGGATTGGAAATATCTGGAACCGGATGTTCCAGTTGTTGTTTCGGACTTGGGGTCACTGGGTCACTTTTGCGGTGCGGGTGATAGATGTGAGGCGGGTGTGCCGTGGTGGATTGAATCGCCGACATGATCTGCTTGAGTAGCTTTCTACTGCTGGTTATAAGGAAGTTAGGAACGTGAAGAACGAAAATAAACTGGTAGAGAAGAGCGAAGGTTAAAGGTTAGAGAAGCCCAACCAAAGTTCTAAATCTAAGGCATCACGTGTGTCAACAATCACTTCGACGTCACAAAGTAATGCAAGGTCAATTCCACCAACAATTTAATGGATCACCAAGATAGAGGGAAGTACGGTGTTCAATAGAGTAGTGATATATATATATATATATATTCATTTCTTGCAAATCCTCCCATCAGCCCCCAAGCCAAAACACCTCCGATAAACTCCCTTTGCAATGCTGAAAAAAATGCGGCAAATATTTTTATGCTTTTCCCTCGCTATGCAATTTTGATGCCGCCCATCCATCAATCCCAATGCCATGCTCGAAAAAAAATGACGCGCTTGGAAAGAAAGAGCTCACCCGCAGGGAAACAGACCAAAAACAGAATGTCAAAAATCCCTCTCAAAAAATCCCTCATCGCTTGAACATGTAATGACCATACATCCCTCCAACCTCAGCTCTCGCAACAGGAACCTTCCTCCCACCCCAGAAACTAGCACCGTATTTCCACCCTCTCCCACCAGAATCAACAGCTTCTCCCTTCTTGGGAACCTTGACCAACCATCCTCTCCTTCCAGCATCTTTCACACACCATCCTACTCTTTCCAGACTCTTTGGTGACTTCTCTACCTTCTTGTAGACCTCTGATGACAAGTCCAACACTTCCAAAGGGTATGATGATGACCTCAAAACGGGACAAGACTCGGAGAAGAGAGCTGAGAGATCGAGCTCGGTGGGATTGAGATCCGACACATCGATGTACCGAAGGGTATGAGGGGTCCACGAGAGTTGTGCTGCAATATCCTCTGCTTCCGTAGCGCCCATCTCGGGCATGAAGAGACGCGAGATATCTTTCAGCTTGAGGAAACGACCGAGACCAATCTCTTCAAGATGCTTGGTGAGTGGGATGACCAGAGGGATATGTGTGGTATCCATCTTACTACCCTTCATGTTCAGAGAGCGCAGCGTTGGAGGGAGGATGGGCAGCAAGTTAGAGATGTCTTGTGCGGTGAGCATTTCATGAGATTTGACATCCACTAACATGTTCAAATAGACCAGCTCTCTGGCAGCCGGATGGTTGGTGAGAAAGTCAACAACGCCCTCACCGGTCAAGCTAGCACATTTGGAGATATTGAGATGGGTCAGTCGTGCGGTGTGCGGAATGGAGAAGAGAGCAGCATCCGTGATCCGCGTGTGGGACACGTCGAGGATGGTTAGTTGGGGCAGCAGTGGGAGAAGAGTAGTATAGGTGGAAACAGGGAGAACAGTACACTCATGCAGACTCAATCGAGTAATGGGGAGAGCTGATGGAAGCGGACCCTCAAGAGCCGCGGTGAACGAGTCTCTGAATTTCGGAGAGGAACAAGCACAGAAATCCAAAGCTTTAATCTTTGGCAGTGCTAGGAGCGCTCGCAACACGTCTACTGACAAGTCATCATCAATGTGCTCCTGTGAAAGGAACTCTCTCAAATTGGGAGTGAGCTTTAGGCACTCAACAAGAGTATCAGATGTCAAGTTTTGAATCTGAGATCTCTCTCGCGCGGTCATGCCTGCGCCGGTGGGATTGAAGTGAGAAAAATCTAGCCGTCTAACAATTGTCCCCAGAGCTGGATGATCAGCAATGTGAGACAAGAACTTGCGGAAGATTCTAGAGTGCGGGATGGTAATCTGGTTGTAAAGTGTAGCCAGAGTCGCCGAGTGCATCGTTCTTGAGGTCAACAGCAAGGCCATCAAGTCGACATTTCTTGCAGTGAAGCCATTTGGAGGAATGTCAGTAGCCAACTGATCAATGATGGCACCTAATCAAGTCAGAAATGTCCAATACGACACGAAGAGAACTTACCTAGGAGTTCCACTGGCAAACTCTCAATCGGACTCTTCCCAGCCACCACCGTCTCCTTTGCCACCTTCAGCTTTTCATCCTCAACAACATCCCAATCCCATCTCCCCAAAGCTCTCAAATCCCCAGAACTCTTACTCGCCACCCTTCCTCTCACACTAATCCCCTTCCACCCTCTAAATCCATCAGCAGGACAAATGAACCCATGAAGTCGACTATCAGGGCTCGTCAAAGTCCCCGGAATGATCTTCCCTAGCACCCTCTCACGCTCATTCTCGGGCGTGCCACCTCCCGAACTTCCATCATCAAAAACAGCCTCCTCACTCCCATCGCTGAACGAATACTCATTTCGAAGATAAGATGATGTCTTCGAGTCGGTGAACGACTGCGCAATGCCCGTATCCGTCTCCTTGACGCTGGAGAAAGATGTTCGGTCCACACGATCAGAAGTGAGAATTGGTGGCGTGGTGATTTTTCTGTTTGGGAGCATCGCGATCTCCTCTCGCACGAACGATTCTTTCCTTCGCGAAAACAATGTGTTGTAGGCTGGTGTAAAGTATTCAATAGTTGGCATGCCGGTGTTGAGCGGATGAACAGAGAGAGAAAGAAGAAGTGTTGACTCTCTTTGTCTCAGATTCGGAATCGTTGAAAGTAGCGATTTTTATTTTAGTGAAATCCTAAATGGGAAATTCTTCGCCTTCGGGAACGTCCCTCTCTCTTTATATAAACTTTTTTTCCCCTTCCTTCCCTCGGAGAAAAAATCGAATCAGATTTTACTAGACGAGATGAGTAACGAAGGAGCAGACAGTGGGCGAGCACGCGATAAAATGCGTGATGCTTGTAATTCAAGTTCCCCCTCCTCTCCTCTTGGTGTCCTGCCTGTCTGGTGATGTGGTCGCAATTTGGTAGGAAACTCTTTGTCACGATTTAGTCAATGAAACTGGGTGAGTTGCTTGCGTTCGTGTCGCGTCTTGCTTCCCCGCAAGCAGTCCTTCCCCAGCTGGGATATCGATGGGGTAATGGATTGGATGCGAGTTTGTGTGTTGGGATAATTGGATGTTCTTCTCTTTCGGGCTCTCTGTTTTTTGTTGTTGAGATGCGTGATGGCGAGGAAGGATTATGCTTGGCTGGGCGTTACCCTATGAGGTGTGAAGATCCAAGCTGCAGAACAAAGCGACACTAAAATGAATAGATATTCAACAACGATATGAAGATGACTCCGTGATCGTCGAGATCAAAGGGAATTCGATGGTTCTTGTAGTACGAGCAAGCCTTCGCATCTTCTTTCATTTCTCTTCATCATTCCCATCGGAGCCTCGGCGCCCCATCTCTACCTGCGGAAATCGGAAGTAACCCACTCAAATACTATATCAATGCCATGTCACCCTCCTACGAGCGGTACATCCGGTACCTGTAGGAGTACAGTAACATACCGAGTAAAAGGTACCAAGATACCATTACGCATCCCAACCCCAGAAAATGCATCACCAAAAACGAACTACTCTCGGGCGGCAAAAAAGAAAGCTGATATTCCCAGAGAGCCTCGTGACCCCATTTTTCAAAGCAACTCGGACTCTGGGCGAACAAAGATTTCCATGACTCCAGACGTTCAGAGTCCAGAGTTCCTTCAGCCTGCTCCTACTGCTGGCCCATGAGTATTCCAAGCCTTGCAAGGTCGTGGTAAGTTGCAAAAGAGCAAAGAAGTTACGGCATTTGAATGCGCGATTGGCTAGCTGTGACATAATGTTTTGCTCGCTTATTGGTTCAAAGTCATGGAGCAACAAAGCACCGTGAGAGGAAAAAGAGTTTATTCACGTCAAGTCAGGTACTGTAGCATTCCGTTTCGTCCCCTTCTGAGTATTGTACTGTACCGGGAGGTCCTGTTGTTTTTGTGTGCCCTCGCCTCATCCATGGCAGTTATGTCGTCGTTGTCAAGTATTTATGGTGAGTTGGAGCATCATGATCACCACCATGAGGAAGCGAAAGGGCTGTCTTTCTCACAACTCAACTCTAGCCTCAGTAATCAGCCGCTTTGCAATTGAATGGCTATGACGAGGGAGAGAAGGCGAAATCCAGGGTACATAGCAATCCTCATACCGACGCAACGCCGTCCGAAACCCGGAGAGCAGCGCTTACCAACGGCCACTGAGAGGCAGTAGGTACATGCGAAGTACAGCCAAAACCACAGCTACTACTCGCCTCCAACGCCAATGACTGGCTCACGTGGACTACTCTGTATCGCACTCTCCCGGCTTCTCCCCATGAGTCAGAAAACTCTCCATTAGACGCTTCCGCCTCCCTCAAACTTTATGAACGAGCGGTGTAGATGTACATGATGCTTTCCTGGGCGAAGAAGTAGACAAGCTGCGAAGATCCCAGGACTTCGCCCAAAAATGAGGGGAAGCGAATATCAAACAACGCCATGGTCAAACACCGTAATGGCAACAAATATTCCACAATATATCGTGCACACGATGAGAGGATCAACCATTTCCATCAGCCTGAACGAATGGAAGTTACTCCTCTCCGCTAGACTCAGGTCAGACAAGATTCAACATCTCCGCGGATGCAAGGCTGGGCCTTTCGAGCTTGAGGTATTGCCACCTATGTCACGTTCGTCGTCAAGGCTGACAAGGCCGTCTCGAGTCACAATCAGTCCTTTCGATTTTGGACCTTAAATGGTGACCGGGCGAGCTCACCCTCAGCATACAAAAACAACGCATATTAACTGGGGTGGAAGAAGAAAACAAAACATTGCATTTACAAACGCACGCAGCCTGTGGCTGGTCTACGCTATCTAACTTGTCCGA
The DNA here is from genome assembly GCA_037074945.1 of Tetracladium marchalianum. Lineage (NCBI taxonomy): Eukaryota > Fungi > Ascomycota > Leotiomycetes > Helotiales > Tetracladium > Tetracladium marchalianum. The sequence goes on along the minus strand of JBAMDN010000624.1, from coordinate 13,403 downwards.
TCTCAGAAAAACACCCCATACACAATCCTCCTGCCCATTCCATGTTCGCCAATTAAGAGAAAACAACAAACAACCAGATATCCCGTCCATACTGTTCCCATTTCCTCGATCAAAGATTGACATCCGACCTACCATGATTCGAGCTATGTCCAGCCATTAAAATTCAAGTCCCAATCCATTTCGCCAGTCATTTTTATCATTATATTCGGTGATGCGAGTTACCCTTTCCTCTTTCCTAGCCTACCTAAACCGTTCCTGCCCTACCAGCGCTGTTCTATGTCAAGTTGAGTTGCTAAAGAATTGAAGAATTATCGACTGCTAAATCGTTTGTTTTTGACCTTCTCCTTGCAGTCGTCGCAGTACCATTTTGCTGTTTTCATTAGCTTTCATCCATCACACGGACGAACCACAGAACTTACAATTCCCCTTGGGAGCAACTTTCAATCCAACACAGCCAAGATGAAACCATTCCCTCACACAACTATCGCCATCGCATCCGACCATCTCGCCGAAGCTCACTCCATTACAATAGCAGTATCTGGGCTCATCGTCATCCACGTCAACATCCTCTTCAACCACCTCATCTGTATGCCCATCTTCAGGTTCGGGTAGTTGTGCTGCAAGGAGTTGTGCCGCTGCTCCTGCTCCTTTCTTATGACTTCGCTTACTCGTGTCGATGGTATTCCGGGAGGATCGCGACCGTACAGATTCGGGAAACGAAGGAATTGCCGGCGTAGAAGGCTTGCTCGCTCTTCCACTCTTGGTGGTGACTGGTTGTTCCTCGCTCTCTTTCGCTACGCTGTCCTTCCTACTTCCTACCAACAGTGCGCCGGTTATTTCTGGTTCTGTTTGATCATTATCTTCGAGCAAGTGTTCTTTTGAGCTTGCTGCAGTCTCTTTCATCAAGGCCTTGACTTCAGGTACAGTCCTTCCCGTCGCCAAAGCTGCCACCTCCAGATTGGGTGTAGAAGTCCCATTGGGTTTATTAGATGCAACAGAAGGTGGTCTCTTTTCTTGTACGGACTGTGTGGAATTCTGTCTAGCTCGACCAGCCGGTCTGCCAACACTCGTAGGAGGAGGAGAGGGTCTCGCAGGCTTAATGTCGGGAAAGGTGCTTCGAACTGGAGACGAGGCAAGAGATGGAGACATGGCTGATGTGACAGTATTATTCCTGTGGTTGTTAGTGAGGCCCCAAATTGCTCCAACAAACGTACCTCTTTCTAGATTGTCCATTGGTGCCAACAGTCCTTGCTCTTTTTTTACCCTCTGGCGCAGGAGTCGCTCTGGGACTGGCAACCTTCTTCACCGCACTATTCATAGCACTACTTATGGATCTTTCCATAACAGCGCCTCCCGGAGTGCCCTTCTCAACCTTGCGACGTTTCGGTGGATTTCCGTTCGTAGCCCCATTTGTAATTCCCAAACTCACAGCTGCATCTGCAGTCTTTCTTATCTTGCTATTTCCATGAACCTTTTTCTCTCGTCTCTCCTGATCGTCAAAATCAGACTCTGCTTGTTGTTTTCCCTTCTTCTTCTCAGCGATCGCTTGCTTTCGAGCGTCGCTTCGCGCTGCCGCTTCATCGACCATAAGTTGAGCTGCTGCAGACAAGGTATTGACTGTCGCAGCCTCTCGGCGTGAATTACCTCCATTCGTAGCCCTCACAACGCGATTCTCCGGATATGCCCAGTGCACAGTACTGCCATAACGAGCTTCTTCGCTAATCTCGAGGTCAATATATGGTAAACAATCGTCCAATCGTGCCAGCTGTTTGTTTAGAGCTTCCCCAGCCGTTGAAATGACGTGGTTCTTCTCATCCAAAGCTACCAACATGTTCTGCATTGTGATGGCGCAATTTTGGAAGAGCTGTCGTCGGGGAAGATTTGCGGCATCGTAAACCGCCGAATTTGTCAGCTCTTGATCTGCGACCGAGACGGCATATCCATTTATTGCGGATCCATTGACACTGCCTTGCGCGCTCGCAGAAGCACGAAGGAGTTGTGTGCTGACGGGTGGGGGGAGAGGGGCGTTGAGAGCTTCTGCAACCAGACGATGAAGCTGTTCTTCTGGAGCATATATTTTCGCATCGACTTCCTTCAGGAGGGTGAAGTGTCGCACGAGCTCTTTGGGCAAGGCCGTTATGGCATCTGCGAAATGTGTAATGGCAGGAAAGATCTCGATATCCTTTTCCTCCAGACCGCCGCTGAGAGACCCGCGCGATCCAAAGGTTCGAAGGCCAGGAATTGGAGCTCGTGGAGGATTTGTTCGGGTCTGGCGTAATGGCTGGGCCCTGCGATGCGATGAGAGATCGACATGGGGTGGTGGTACTTTGGAGGTCTTCATTGTAGGCGGAGAGAATGTGTGTATCTTCCAGGAGGTCGAGATTGCTGAACGATCGAGGGGGAGTTGTGCGACTTGGGCAATGACAGTGGTAGCGGGCAAGAGACGCGATTTTTAAATCGTTGGTCCCATTGAAGAGAATTCTCAGGGAGTTGTGGGAGTTCGTGGTGCAAGAGATCTCTGCATGCGCCGGCTGGGAACTGGGAGAGAAGTTGAGGGCTGGGTGACGCTGGTGAGGAGGACGATTCACTATCCCCAGACCGCCCGAGTGGCAGAAAACATGAAATGGCTACTTTCGGCTAGGATCAGATCGCGAGTAATGCACGTGACGGAGCTCGGCTTTCCGAAACTTGATCCTGATCTGATGTCAGATGCTGGAAGAGTTAAAAGGCTTCACGTCGCACAAGCAATTTAGTACAACAGCACGAAGAATGATTAGACTGGATATATGGTATCATTTACGCTAAATAGAGTCTAATGAAAATTCTAGCATCAAAAGATAATACGCCCCCGAAGGACTCCATCTACAACCCAAGGAAATCGAGCCAAATACACTCAAACTCTCATAATCCACAAAACAGCCACCTATTTACCTAACCTTTGGTTTCACTCGTCTAATACCATTAGAATCTCTTCCTTCAATATGCTTCTGCTTCCACTGCCACTCCACTAACACCGGCAAGAATTGCCAAAGGTCGAACTCTGGCCATAGACAGTTCAAGAAGACCATTTCGGTATCCTCGTGGCATTGCCACAGCATGAAATCACTCAACCTTTTGACCCCACTGGTCCTCACTAGAAGATCCAAAGGGGGATCACCAGCTGTGAAGATATGCGAATCTATTGTCTCCGATGTGATGCTTTCCGGGTCGGGATATACTGCTCCATTCTGACCATCGGCTGGAGGCGATCCACCATGGAGAGTTGTGGAAGTGGACGATACTGATTCATCTGGATCAGAATGATTTGAGGGTGTTGGCGAATTGCCTCGCAGTGGTGAAACACTCAAGTTTCTCGAGCGAATCTTCTGTGTAATTCTGGTTTGAGAGAAGGGTCTGGCCTGGGCTGAAAGTGGTTTTGAGTATTCCTCCACCGTCGCTTTCATCGCCGAGGTGATCTCATGCTGCGAGGTATATGGAAAACAAATATTCAGAGCACAGCTATAAATGTCAGTACCAGTCCTAGTTGGCATGGGAGGGAGATACCCACTTCCCGTTACTCTTTGTCAAATCCACCGCCCTATCAATAGCTTCCAAAACGTCCGGCTTCACCAACGTCCTATCTCCCAAAACCCTCACACTGGCACCATATCGGTCCAGCAATTCCCCATGTTGCGCCAACTGCGATAATTTGATCTTTGCCATCTCCATCAACGCGTCGACCTCATATTTCGATCGCTTGAAGTTTTCTATACTGAACGCATACACGGTGACCACTTTGACACCCGATTTATAGCATACCTCCAATATCTGCGCCATAAATTAGCATTTCCCTGGGAATGTAGGGTCCAAAAGGACTAACCCGTGCCAAAGCTTCGAAGCCTAGGTTATGACCTTCCACCGTCTCAATCTTGTGGCTCCGAGCGTAGCGTCTATTACCGTCCATCACGAAAGCGACATGTTGTGGTATGGGGCCTTGTCGCAGAGCTCCAATGAGGAGTTCTCGCAGCTGGTTGACTCCCCATTCCACGGGAGGAGATGCCAGCATCCATTTCCGTATCTGGGTGAGGTGAGGAGAGGACATGTTGGTCGCGTTGTTGCCGGTATGAACGGCTAGTACTTTTTTTGGTGTTATATTCTCTAGCTCGATGCCAGTACACGACTTTTTGTTGAGAGAGATATGAGAAGATGCCTAGTGATCCGTGATCGGTCCAAATGGTTGATAAATTCGGGTAGGCGTAAAAGAAGGTGGGAAATGGAACTGAAGGAGAAAGAAGAAGTTGTAGCAAATGGAAGTCGGCATCACACACTGGCTCACTGGCATACACAGCAGGTTACGCGGAATTCCAAGAGACAGCCCAGCACCTGGCGAAACACTTGGCCATAAGCGACATCATCGGCGGGCCATCACCACCTCAGCACTGTGGCTCAACAACCCACTCCACGCACTTCTCTACGTACAAACAACTCTTACCTTTTCGCCACAATAAAGCATTGCCGATCGATGTAGCGGATGGCACACTCGACTTCTGCTTTCCTCAGCCTTTCTACTACCCCACCAACACCACCACTGCCACTGCCACCACCATGTTAGCAACCGGCTTCACCAATGCGCCAGTGTCTCGCAGCCTCGTCTACAGCATCGTGGCCTTCTCCATTCTGGCGAGCATCACCGACACCAAACACTATTTCTACATCCAAATCGATCCGCATATCTGGCGCTACCACCAGCTATGGCGCGCCTTCATATTTCAGCTTTGTTACACCAATTCGACCGAGGCGCTGTTTGCTGCCATAAGCTTTTACAACATGCGCGTGGTGGAGAGGTTATGGGGGAGTAGGAAATTTGCTGTACGTTTTGTTCCCTATACATACCATTCATGTCACTCTCAGAGTTTGCGTGGATATGTTATGACAAGGCGCAATTGCTAAAGGATGGCCCAGTCTTTTGTTATACTTAGCTACTTGCTTACAACCACAATTACACCCCTCCTCCTCGCACTTCTCATTCGACCCCTCTCTCTTAACAAGTTCAACTACCTCCCCGCAGGCCCCTCTCCCATTCTCTTCGCTCTCGTAGCACAATACCACGCTACCATTCCTCATATCTACAAATACCGTGTTTCTGCTTCGGCCTCCCTCCCAGCCACACCTTCAGAGCCATTCGTTGGTCTCACATTCTCCGATAAATCCTACACTTACCTACCCGCAATCCAGCTGTGTCTGTCACAGTTTCCTGGCTCTTTGCTTTGTGCAATTGTGGGTTGGGTTGTGGGGTATAGCTGGCGAAGTGAGGTCTTGCCGGGTAGAGTGTTGAGGTGGAGAGTGCCGGGCTGGGTGGTGGGGATGAAGCCAAGGAAGAGAACAGATGATTTTGAGGAGATGAGGAGGAGATTGGAGAGTGAAGGGAGGACGGATGGTGTGGCGGCTACGGGGAGTGATGGCAGATTAGGAGGGGATGTTGGAAGAAGGAGGACGATGGGAAGGCAGTTGGTAGATCAGTTCAGGGGTGCATTTTAGGGATAGAGAAGGTTGTGTAAGCTTAGGAAATAAAATGATACAAAAATTAGAGTTGAAATGTAATCAAGATACATGCGCATACTGTGCCCTTACCAAAAACAAATGCCAGCAGTTCGGAAACGATAGGTATTATTTGCTTAAGCTCTGGATTGTAATATCGCAATTGTGAAGAGATAACGCTTACGAATAGATTTTCACAAAAAAAGATATGATTTGTAAAAGGTCTTAAACCTGAATCGTTCGTTGTATTTTGAAATGCAAGCAAATCGTCATGAGCGGCCGTTACGTTGCTTCTTCTACTTCCAGACAATTTATACCCTTCTTGATCTTTTTAACCCTGTGGTCTATCCTTGACTCCTCGAGTTATCCTCCTCATCATCCTCTATAACAGCACCATCTGCAAACCTATATTCTCATAATCAGCATGCATTCCCTCCACCTCCCAACCCAGTGACTCCCAAAGACAAAAAAGAAAACTCACTTCTCAATAACCCTCTGAATACCATCCAAACCCATCTTCAACACCTCCATGCGTGGTCCATAACTAAATCTCACAAAATGATGACACGGACTATCAAACAAATCTCTCCTCTTACTCGGGTTCAGATCAAAGAAAATCCCCGGCACAACAATGACTTTTTCATCGAGACAGGCTTGGAAGAAGTTCAAGCCGTCGGAGATGGCGTCAGGCAAGCCTTCGAGGTCAAGCCAGAGGTAGAATGTGCTATCGGGTACGTTGGTAATTTTAAACCCCATTTTGCGCAGCCTACCAACGACGTAGTCACGTTTTGCTTTGAAGTGGGTTTGGAGCGCTTTCATCTCGGCGCGGACGACGGAGGGTTCCATCATGGCAACTGCGGCTTCCTGGAAAGGGACATTTGCTCCGCCGTCGAGGTAAGAACCACATGAGCCAATGGCTTTGATGAATTCCTACATTTTGTTTCGTATCAGCACTGCACCGCATGGCTACAATCCAGAAAGCGAGGAAGCGAGTAAACAAACCTTTGGGCCAACAATCCACGCGATTCTCCATCCAGGCAACCTGAAGCGCTTGGTCAAGCCGTCGATAATCAGCACATCATCCTCGTCTACATCCACCACGTTCTCGGCAGCACTGATGGTGGTTCCGTCGCAATTGCTGGTGTAATTGTAACCTCCATAGAATTCGTCCATGACGAGGGTTGCGCGGTCGCGGCAGATATCTTGGATCTCGGCCAGCTGGGGATTCTTCACCACTCGACCGGTTGGGTTACGTGGATTCGATGTGAGAATCACACTTGTACCGCGAGCGATCTCTTCCGCGATCTTGTCGGGGTTGATGTGGTATCCGTCTTCCTCTGACAATGGTGACGGAATAGCAGCAAACTTTCGTATGGATCAGTATACATCCATGTCCCCGCCATATCAAAGCCTAAACTCACGTTCTTAAATAAGCTCAACATCTCATTGTACGCAGTATAATCCGGTATGAAGAATCCCAAGTACGCATTGTTCAAAACAGCTGCAATACGAATCAAGCCGGCTCTTCCACCTGGCACAATGCAGACATTCTCCCAACTGTATTGGCTCTCCTTGCCTGCGCGGTGGTGTTCATTGTATAGACGTGCGACAGCAGCTCGAAGGGGTTTGATTCCTGCTGTTGGACCATACTCTCGTCCTGCCATTGTGATGTCAATCGTGTTGGGACGGGGGAAAGATCCAGTGATATCATCGTCAACTTCGGGAGCTCCTTGGCCTGGCAATACTTATTAGTTTTGGTAGATTGTGGGTGAAGTTATCCACTTACCTAGATTGGCCCATTCGTCTGGATTTTCGTTGAAGCCTTCAGCTAATTAGTTGGGTACTCGACTATAAAAGGGCAAGTAGAATTAAGAAAAACCTGCCATTTTCTATCGCACGCTCTGTGCACCACTACAAGAGTCAATTGAGAATTCAAGAGAAAACGGAGGTCTCTCCAATCAAGCTCAGCACTTACCACTACACCAGTTGAAGCTCTAGTTGGATCAAGACCGGCATGAGGACGATGACCTTCATGGGCATTTCTAAATTGGCGATGGATCTTGGAATGGGTTTCTACACAATTTCAATCAACATCAATTCCATCTTACGACTTCGGATTGGCCCCAATACATGTATCGACCACTACGAGCATTCCAAGCATACCTTTGTCGCTGGGCTCAGAAGTACTGAATCTCCTCTGGATCTTGCTTGACAATCTTGGAGCCCCGGTATTCCGGTTCATAGAAAACTTCCTATCAATGAACGACATGATTGTGGTTGTTTGGTGGTTGTTTTGTAGTTGTCGTTATTGTTGTTTACAAACGAGTCTTGGGTGTTGGTGGAGAGGAAAGAAGTAGCGGGGTAGCTCGAAGCTTTCCAGATCAGTAGCGTCCACACACGAGTCCACCAACTTTAAACTAAAGAAATAGAGGGAATCCACCTCCTTTTCTACGAAAACAAATCGGGCAATTCAACAATTGACAAGAAAATGAACAAGGAAGAATTGCGTTCTTAATAAGTAGATTCCTCCCAAAACAAGGATCTACTACCTTGACTCTCTGCGTGTGGGTTGCAAGTGTGGCAGCCTAGACAGGATGGATGCTCAATGGTCATGTACCCCACCAGCGGTGAAAGAGAGAAGAGAAAAGGCATGTCTTATCGATCCCCAATGGGGTGCAAAGACAACTTTCATTCGGGAACACGACTCGATCATACACCTCTTGATTGGAGCCACAACATAATCCTCCAAAGCACACAACTCAGCCATTTCCACGAGTGCTTGCAGCGCCCCGTTCTCATGCCGCTCCCGTGTTGGTCGCTGACGAGGTGCGTTGCATCGTAATGTGGGAGGCAAAAGCTTGACGACGGGAGGTCGACTGTGAAAATACAGGATACAATTTAATTCTACAAGTTATCTAAGTACAACAAAGAAAAGGAAATTCCAATCAACTGATCTCAGCCATGCCCTCGTCCAGTTCCAACATCTGTTGGAATGAGAAAGGCTCGAATGGGATACCATCTCCCATGAAATGTTTGCTCATTGCTTCAACCCAGTGAAGACGCAAGCTGTGCAACATGGCACTTGTACCCTCCATGACGACCAAAACCGCGACACTAAGGAAAAACCAGGCATAGAAGGTGATGACCAAAAAGATGACGCCAAACACTCCCGTGCCCGCCAATCCCTTCTCCAAGGTCATGGACCACAGCACAAGAGAAAGTTGTTGATGGGCAAGGGAAAGCGCCCAAAGACGAAGATAAGATGCAGTGTGGGATACACAGTTGAGACAGAATTCTGAGAATGTTAGCTATGAGTTGTTGTCAGTGAAAACGACTTACCGATCGTGTGAATAACTTGATGGATCATAACCTCGGAGAACTCGAACTCTTCGTGCTCGTCGTCACCGCCGAGATCTTGTGTGATCATCGCAACGCCCTCTCCATCACTGGCGAGACTGGCTCTTCCGTCCAAAGTATTGGTGTCGTCGTCATCATCATCAAGAGCACTGACTCGAGATCGCTCACCAATACCTCTGTAGCCCTTTGCTCGTTCTCTGTTGTGTTCCCATCGGAGGTAGAAAGGCTTGAGGAAAAGCAAGATTGGGACCTGGATAACAGCCAAGAGGACGAGGATGACTTGAACAGCTCCTTGACCAGCATACAATTCCTGGCCTTCTTCGATTGTACCAGGTTGTAGGAACATGTAAATCAACATGTTGAGCAATCCAGGAGGCGACCTTCCAATAGCATACCAGTTTACACACCACTTGTAAAGAATGGTAAAGACGAGGTAGCCGAAAATGGACTGGAAGAAGATCATACCAGGAACAAAAACACCCCAAATGTCAATAGGGGTCTTGAAGTGTCGGGCATTGATGTAAGAAAGGCTGAGCGAGTAGGTCATATGGCACCATCCCATCAAGATACTCAACTTCATCTTGAAACTGTTGGAGAAAAGAAGATCGTTCTCAGTGCCGTGCCATATCCAATCCAAACCGAATGGGTATCGGTAATCTCCTTTTAAAGAACCCAGAACAGGCTCACCCTTCCATCCTTCAGGGATGTCCCATTGCCAAGCGCTGGGGAATAGTGAGAGCGATTTCGAAAAAACGTCGTTATAGATGAGACCAGTATAGATGGAGAAAATACCCATCATCAACATGATATATCGACCATAGAAAGCCATGCCAAACAATTCATCACGAACCTTCTTTAAAGGCTTCTCCCAGTAAATCATGGCTGCCGCTGCGCAAACCATGATAAAGCCATGCCCCATATCACCAAACATGACGGCGAAGAGAAATGGGAAGGTGACGACGGTCGGCAATCCAGGGTTGACTTCTTGATACTTACAGGTTCCGTAAGCGTTAATGATCGTCTGAAATCCTTCCGTGAACTTGTTCGTCTTTTGGTAGGTTGGAGGGGTTTTGTTGGTTCGGATTTCGTTGATAATAGAGGGGACGGTGAGACCAGCTCTGTTGTTGACATCGTGGAGTGTCGATTTGATCAACGGAAGAGAGTTTGAAGGGCACCATGCCTCAGCGATCAGAGTCTTTCTGGCGTGGTCGTATGAGAAGAGATTGAGAGTTTGGTAAACGGCCTTCTCCTTCTTAATGATGACCATCCAAGCGGCTAAGCTTTGTCCGATTTGAGTGAGCTCGGCATCCAAAGTACGCTTGGTGTTTTGCAAAACGCTTCCTAGGTCGCTCAATCGAGTGTTAACCTCGAAGATTTGGTCGCGGCGAAGATCGCTGTTCTCGTCCACGCTGTACAAATCTGCACCCAGCGATTCTGAGATCTTTCTAATCTTTGCAATGATCTCCTTTCCGTGAGCAAAAATAACAAAAACGTTCTTGTGGACTTCCTCGTTGTTCGTGGGGTCGATAAGTGGTTGCGCAATCTCGGATTGGTTCATATAAAGATTGCCACGGAGAGTTCTCCAAAGGATGCGTTCGAATGCTGCAACACGATCTCTCGGAATGACACCGGCAACAAAGCCGATGTTCATGACCGAGAATGATCGCTCAGCATCACCGTTCTGACCATATGCGGTGTTCTCCACGTCGGCAAGTAAAGGCGCATCGTCGTCATCGGTTGAAGCTCTGATTTCCTCCACATTTCCATGAGCACGATCAAAGAATCCTCCGGCCTCTTTGAGAACCCATCGCCATTCCGTCAATTCCACCTCGCGTTTCTTCAATGTCTCATAGCTTTCATTTAAGGATGCAACGCGCTGTTCCAGGCTCTGACTTCGATCGGCAAGTTCATCGATTTCGGCGGCAGAAGGGGCAGCCAGGACATCGACATCGAGGTCAATCTTGCGGAGTGGGATTCCACTCTTCTCCATCTGTGCATGAAAGAATCCTACAACGTATTAGCTTTATAGGAATTCGAGCTTAACTTGCCACCTACGCAGCTGTCTCTCGACATTGTCCAGGCGTCTGATTTCCTGGGTGAAGGTTCTTTGGAAAGCGGTGACTTCGGAATTGAGCTATCAGAATCATCAGTATTCCATCTGGCTCCTGATTATGCGCTACACACATCTCTGAATTGAATCTGTCCAAGCTCTCCGAGAGCGTTCACAATCTCGCGGCCAATTTCATTCGCGATGTAGAGCTGGACCATGCTCATGTCCGCAGAGCGGAACATGGTATCTTCTGCAGGTGCCATAGCGAGAAGTTTTGGGATTCCCCAGAGCTTCTTGCGATGTGGATGGTGTTGTAAGGATGTAAGGAGTGTTATGAAGGAGGTTCCAGCTGGAGAGCTCTTGCAGATCATCATGAAAGTTGGTCGTCACCTCCGCAAGGCACTAGCCAAGACTAAGCTCCCACGTGATCTTCCTGGTGCGCATTGCAGTACACCCAACTAGGGAGTAGAGAAGACCAAAAGAATGTGGCAACGCAAGAGTTCTATATCATCTTTCTCGAAAATTTTACGAAGCTTCATGCTGGTTAGAATTTGTTTTTGAGAAATTGATTTGAGCATTGCGCAAGTCAAGAACTCTATTGATGTCATCATTCACTAGAGTCGCTGTCCTCTGAAGTATCAGCTCTCTCATTTTGGTGTGTTGGAACTAAAGAGTGCCGTCTTAATTTAGCAAGATAGGCTATCTACTGTTATTTAAGTATCACTTGTTTCAGCAGGTAACTGGAGTTACAAGGTTGAATCCTGCACCGGAATGTTTCCATTGCGTGTGAAATACAGTACTTGGGCTTCCAAAGGCATTGTGATGCGAATATATTGATCGAGTTGGGTTTCACAATTTATTGGTTCCTATTTCTTTGTCCTTGCATGTAAGTGAAAAGTGCAAATAGAATTTCGTATCACAATTTGGCGGGTCAAGTCAAAATGATACCAGGAAAATGTGCCAGAGACAGCTGATGTGAGATACCAAGTACATTCATGCTGACAAGACCAAGTTCAAGTCCATCACCTCCGTATCAGTAATAAAGCATGTGTATTGGGCTTGACGACATGGCTTCTCCAAACAGAATTTACATGATTCAAGTGATCAAGAAGAGCCTCAGTTGCAAAGTAACTGCCGTTCGTCACAAGTGCTGTGGTGACCAAAATCTCGTTCAAGTTTCAACGGAGGATCAGTCTCCATTCTTGCAAGGAGACACAAAGCAAAACAATAGAGGCCCGGAGACTACTTGGAAACACTTCTCCTTAAAGATTCGGTGTTCCCAAATCAGAAAAAGAAACGGAACTCTTGGGTTGGCAATTTGATAGAGATCAGAGTTGACCGAGCAAAGCAAAAGCAAAATGGAGGATGAAACCCAATAAACAGAACGCCCCAGGTCCGCAATCTGGGAAAGCCCACAAGGAATGAGGTACTTGAGCAGTCATTCCTTTCCTAGAGCTATGGTGCAAAAACAACAGAAATATATTTGCAGCCCGTGATCAATCATCCTACGATCCTTTCCATCTGTATCACATCGGCTTCAACTTCAAAGCGGGCTCTCTATCCGCCACCAAAGTGGTTGCACTCTCAGCCACCTCGGACATAAGTCGTAGAAAGAAGTCGTGATAAAATTTTCCACCAGGTGAGTTGCCTTGATCTTGCAACTTGTTAGCAAATCGCCTCCCTCAGCCACCACTCTGAAAGATGTGGTGAAGGGGATGATAAATACTCGTATCACTGTGCTCCCAAAATAGATGACAGCATCCATCCATCTCTTTTTTGACCAAATGCTTGCGCCTGACTAAGTATGCGAGGACCTTTATATAGTCAGCGTCAAACGCTTCTTCGTCTCATACTCTGGTAGTTTGATCGTTTTGATCGTTTTGGGACAAGAGACGAGACTTGCAGTAGCTCTTCGACCCAAAGGAAGCGAACGCGCATGAAGAAGCACCGACACCACCGCAGATCATTTAGGGTCAAGCAACAAACTTTCGAATTTCCAACACTGCAACACCAACACCACGAAACTCGTCTCGCTCGCAGTTATCTTGCCTTTCCTTTAGAACTACCGAGAACTCAAATTTTGGACCCGAAACCCCTGCAATTATTCTCTGCGACAACTAAATTAGGGGCTATGTCAGGGATGCGATAACAGTATAACTTCTTCCTGCGAGGTTGAAGATAGGACTACGCTGAACGGAACGAAGACCAAAGAGAGGATATAATCGAGGTCATCATGATGAATGGAACGCCCCCGCGAGATCGTAAACCTTTGCCGTCGAGACCTAGTCAGAACAATGAGGACAACAGAGATCCAAACAGGTACCCGAACGACGGTTCACGAGAATACGGCTCCTCGCCCACCATGGCCGCGCGCAGGCCATTACCAGATACAAACGGCAAGACGGTGTTGGAGGGCTACAGGCAGGAAATATTGACGGGATTCGAGGAGGAGAAGCCCAGATACAATCCGGTGAGCGTG
>JBAMDN010000623.1:0-53970 GCA_037074945.1 Tetracladium marchalianum | reverse complement strand
CCCCTAAGTTTTCACCATTCATATATCTTTGCAGCCAACCAGGCAGAACAAAAACACGGAAAAGATGCCACTCCTCCAATTCTACACTTCCCCCAATCAACTCACCCAAGCAGATCGAGATCACCTCGGTGCTGTCATAACTGCCTTTTACGCACATTTCTTTCCTGCTTTCTTCGTTGTTATAATCTTCAATGAAGTATGTCCTCCCCCTTTCTCCTCCTCCTTCTCCTTCTTTTCCTTGGGTCCTTCCCCCCATCAAACCTCTACCATTCTCACGCCCCTTCTCCCCTTCCCCATACCAATCCCAACTAAACCCATCAAAAAATCAAAGATCAAAACAGGATCCTTCTTCATCGGCGGCTCTCCTACTAACATGCTCAAAAACACAAACAAAAACAATAAATTCATCCGTCTCACGATTGAACATATAGCCGTGAATTGGAATGGTAATTCAACACGGGAAAAGAATTATCTGGATTGGATGGGTGGGGTATTGAGGGATGCTTTTGAGGGGAGGGGGAGGAGGGGATGGTCGTACGTTGCTCTTTCTTTTTATGCTTCTTCTCTTTTGCGTTTGAATTTCTTTCCTTTTCCTTCTATTTTCTTGGAATTTTTGGTAGGAATTGAAATTGAATGAAGCCGATTTGATATTTTTGTGGGTGGAAATAGATGGGAATATAACGTCATTGAAACGAATAGAGATTTATGGAGGATTAATGGATTTGAAGTCCCGCCGCTGGGAAGTGATGCTATGAAAACTTGGGAGGTGGCTGGGATGGGGATTCCGTGGGTTAACAATGGTGCTACTGCGATTGGGGGAGAATCAGGGGACGACTGAGTGATGGTAGTGTGAGGAGAAAGTGTAGGTGGACGGAAGGCAAGGAAGGTCGGGTCATTATGTGAGTTTGTTTATCTGTGGAGTTTTGAGACTTGAATGAGAGGCGATGTTGGGTTGTGATGGGATATCTCAATTGTCTCTGGAATTTCTCCCTCTGTGATAGTCTGCAACTACCTGTCAATTGTGAGAAGATTAAATATCAGGCTTTTAGAATTCATTCTGCTCATAATCAGTGTGGGCTTGTGAGATGATACGAGCATCCTCTTACATCCTCCTAGAATTCTCCTTTCCAGCAAAAAAAAAAGCGGTCAACGCTTTCTCGGCGAACAAACCACAACATTCGGATCAACAATCCCCGACAAGTATATCTTCCCCGTCTTGGGATCATGAACTGCCGTCGTACTCCCCGAAACCACACTCCCATCGTCCTCCAAAACCTTTTCTATTAGATAATCCCCCTGATACGCCTGCACATTCTGTCTCTTCGGCTCGCCTTTCACCCTCTCCTCATCACGACTCACTTTAAACACAGCCGTAGGTGTGCGAATAGAGTGGTCGAGGAAACTATCCATCATTCTGTACAATCTTGGGAAGGTGGCAGCAAAGACATCTCCTTCTGAATCAATAGAGAGGTTGTCAATGGGGTATCCGAGTTCAATAGTGTATTCGCGCTTGAGATAGCGTTCTGAAGTGAGGGAGTAGACGTTTATATTTCCGGGTACAAGATCGGCGACGTATATGAGACCGTCTCGGGAGCGGGTGATGCCGTTGGGGAGTTTGAGATCTGAGAGGACTTTGTGGCAGCGATTGCGATCGCAGTAAACGACACTACCGCCTCCTAATAAGATATCGAGTCTTCGGCGCTAGGAATGTCAGGATATGAAGCAAAAAGTAAGGTCAAGTACTTACAGCACCAACTTTAACGCTGTTGTCATTGGTGAAAACAAACGAGTGATCAGACACCCATTGCACTGAATTTGGTGTTTCAATCAACGGATGAGCGTGTGTCCGAACATAACGAATACTTGAACTACCCGCCTCGGTGAGGAAGTGCTCAATAGTGGAATTCGCTCCCAATTTGAAAGCATCCAAGGTCTCTCCAGTCACAGGATCAAAAGGAGGCCGATTGTTGACGAGAAGAATACGGAGCATCTTTGACTTGTTGTTGGCCAAGAAACTGACTCCCTGAAGATGGAATGCTCCATCGCCGTTATTTCCTGGGAAATTTTCGACTGTGAGCCAGGTGAGACGAGATGCAGCTGGACCATCGCCTCGGGTGTCGAACATGGCAATCCTGTCAGCTTTGCCCGCTTTGGCTGCATTAAGAAGATTTACACTGTCAAAGTTAGCATCGTAATTTATATCGTGGAAACAAGACTAACGCAGGAACCCAGCTCCGGCGGGATTCCATCGACGAGCAAGCTAAGTACAAGAATCCCGTTTCTTCGTGTAGATACATGTCTTCGCAAGCCTCGAGACCCGGGACGTCGATTTTTTCACATGAGAAGTGAGAATAGTCTTTGATGGATTGAACATTGCGGCCATTGCCGAGGACGTTGAAGTAGAGTTCTTTTACAAGAAACTGATAGAAGATAGCACCGAGGATAATGGTGAAGAAGGCGACCTGCCCACCCCCAATGTTGGCCATGTTGAAAAGAGAGCGACAGAACAAGATGAAAAGAGGCTGTTGTCAAATCTATTGACTAGCTTTGTCAATTGTGAGCAATCTTTAGGTCGTTGATCGATGAATTCTGTTGTTGGGGTTGCCCGCCTTGTTGCTTTTGACCCCTCTTTGGACTAGCCTGTATTCGGCCATGGTATCAGGAGAGAAGGCATCATCGTTTGAAAACTTGCGATATCCATATTGTGAACAACAATCTTGCCTCGGTATGCGTCGGTGCGCCTCTGCTCGCTAAGGTGCAGTATTTGCACACGAACACGTAAACAAATAAACGAATCAAACCAGTCTGGATACAGGATGGAGGGACGCTGACCGCAGGCGTGTATCACCGAGCCCTCCTTCTTGGTACTGCCCTTGGCTCGCTCTTATTTACCCCGGATGACCAGGGACTTGTCCACGACTGGCTCCTCTCCTGTCCCACAACACCTCCAACATCGGACTTCACCCCGCCAGCATCATGACGGCTACTACCTTACTTAGATAGATCAATGGAACATTTTTCTGTCAAGCACTCCAGACTCTTCTCCTATCATTCTCTTATTCTTCTCGTCCATGCTCTCTTGTCGTTGATAGCTACTAATACCAGCACTAAATTGACTGCATCATAGACTCTCCTCGCTTCAACTTGTCCGGACAACACCATCAGTTCGCTTCGATCAACTTTACTAGCAATCGATAGTCATTTATCCAAAATGGCAGATACAAAACCTCCTGTTGAAGCAAGCAGTAAACACCTCCCTTCTCCTTTCTTCTTCACCTCCTTACTAATCTCAAACCAGGCGACTACCCCTCTACCTCTCCTTCCACATTTCCCTCCACCACCCCCTCCACATCCAAACCACCACTCTCAACCCTCATAAACACGCACGACTTCGAACTCGCCGCTCGCCAAACCCTCACACCAAAGACGTGGGCCTTCTTCTCCTCCGCCGCCACCGACCTGCACACCAAAGCGCGCAATGCCTCCGCCTACGCAGACATCGGTCTCCGACCACGCGTTTTGATAAATGTAAAAGACATTGACATCTCAACTAACATGCTCGGCCAACCGCTCTCACTACCACTCTTTTGCGCCCCCGCAGCAATGGCAGCAATGGTGCACCCGGAAGGAGAGAAAGAACTCGCTCGCGGTTGTAAGAAAGCAGGGATTGCGCAATGTGTGAGCACAAGTGCTAGCTTCTCGATCACTGAGATTGTGAGGTCTGTTAATCCACATAATATCCCTGATACAAAATTACCACCATCATCAGAAGAAGAAGAAGAAAAGGGCAAAGAACTTCCCCTTCTCTTCCAACTCTACGTCGACAAAGTGCGGTCAAAATCAGAAGCCCTCCTCGCCCTCGTCCAGAGTCTCGGTATCAAAGCCATCTTCCTCACAGTTGACGCCCCCGTCGCTGGCAAGCGCGAAGCAGACGAGCGCGTTCGAGCAGATGAAACTGCCAGTGTTGTCCCGATGAGCGGCGCTGTCGCAAAGAATGATTCTAAAGGCGGTAGTCTAGGTCGTATTATGGCTGGGTACATTGACTCTACCGTTTGCTGGTCCGATATTCCCTGGTTACGAGCACATACATCGTTACCTATCGTTCTAAAAGGTATTCAAACATCCATGGATGCGCAAAAGGCTGCTTCGTTGGGACTAGATGGCATTGTACTTAGTAATCATGGTGGAAGAAGCCTTGATACAAGTCCCTCACCTATTCTATTACTATTGGAGCTGCAGAAGAATTGCCCAGAGGTTTTTGATGAGTTGGAGGTTTTCGTGGATGGAGGAGTGAGCAGGGGGACGGATATCTTCAAGGCGTTATGTTTGGGTGCGAAGAGCGTGGGGATTGGGAGGGGGATGTTGTATGCGTTGAACTATGGGGAGGAGGGAGTAGAGAAATATGTTGATAGTGAGTCTTTTTGTTCTCTTTTATTCACGCTTCCTTATTTAATGTTTCGTTTGTTTTCATTCGAAGAGTACTAACTCCAACCAAAAAAGTCCTCCGTGATGAACTAGAGACAACAATGCGAATGATGGGCGTGACGGACCTGAGCCAGCTTCATCCAGGACTATTGAACACGAGAGCGGTAGATCACCTGATTCCTGATGCTGGGGAGGAACATCCTTATGCCAAATGGCGGCGCCCGAGGTCGAAGATTTAAATCTTGCCAATGAAATATGAATGTGTGGTTGTGCAATCCTGAAAAGTTGAAGGCTACAGCAGGGACCAAAAAAGAGAGCGAGTTGCAAGATCTACATTTGAATAGTGAGAGGGGAGATTGTAAAGACTAAGACTTATTAGAAATCTAGACTTGGAGGTCGAGGAGAGCTAGAGATTTGTGAGTTTGGAGAGGATGAATAGCCATATACCCATGCCGGTTACTGCTTACATTTCGTAGACAGAATTTAGAGAAATATTACTTGAATCTGAAGGTAGACTCAATTTGGGATGGAGAGCTTCTGCCTCTAAGCGTTCTTTGCAAGAAGAATTAGGTGAACACTCGTATCCTAAGTACCTTATTTATAAACGGCACCCGCTTATGAAGTCGCCTCCTGTACAGACAGTATCACCAAAGGGCAAAACGATTGAGAAGTTATATCAATATCAAGAACGCATCATGTTCAGTTACTCACAAAAAGACCCACGTTGAACACTCGGAAACAAGCCCCTTCTGAGCTTGTCACGCCAAGTAAATTCAACATATCCCACTCACAATTAAGTCCCCGATTTAACACACAAAAGCGCTCGTAATTTCATCACACATCCATGAGAAATTGCATCATGAAATTTGGTGGACCCAGAAGTTGACTTGGGCTGAGAAGATATACTGTAAATAATTAGATAGAGCTTAAATGAAATTTCCGAGGAAGGCCAAATATGCTTTTGAAAGTGGCAGGTAAAGATACAGGTAGGCATCAAGGCAAGTTCACTTTTCTTGCAGAAACCAGTCAACGCCGATGGATAGACTTGCTCAAAATCGACAGCATAAACTCAACCGAGCAGAAATTAATCATACCGCCATCTTCTTGGCCAATCTCTACAAATAATAAAATGAATCGACGGTCGTCATCTTCCAACAGCTGGTTCGTATGGATGTGAAGTAAACAAGCTACCAAATCGGGCAGAAATCCGGGGACTAGCGCGAATTCAACCCGACGCCACTGTGGCGTCATATTCTATCTAGCCTTGGACTTTTCTGAACCTCGCGAACCTCCCTCATCATCCCAATCGCGACAACATAACCACCACAACAACATGGAAGTCGAGACTGTTACACCGCCTACAATGGCACCCGTTGATTCCGAATCCAGCGACCCGTCCACCGCACTCACCACCACATCCAACAACGAGGTTGCGGCTCCCGCAGAGCGCAAAGTAAAAAAAATCATCCGCAAGAAGAAGCGTCCTGCGCGCCCTCAAGTCGACCCCTCAACTATCACCTCCGAACCTCCTCCACAAACCGGTACCATCTTCAATATATGGTACAACAAATGGTCTGGCGGCGATCGCGAAGATAAATACCTCTCTCAGACCGCAGCCAAAGGCCGTTGTAACGTTGCGAAGGATACGGGATACACCAAGGCCGACAAGGTGACTGGAAGTTACTTCTGCTTGTTTTTTGCGAGGGGAATCTGCCCGAAGGGTCAGGAGTGCGAGTATCTACATCGGTTGCCCGGGACGTTTGATCTGTTCAATCCGAATGTGGATGTGTTTGGGAGGGATAAGCATGCGGATTACAGAGATGATATGGGTGGAACGGGCAGTTTTATGAGGCAGAATAGGACGGTTTATGTGGGAAGGATACATGTTAGTGATGATATTGAAGAGGTAGTTGCGAGGCATTTTGCGGAATGGGGTCAGGTTGAGCGCAGTAAGTACCACTCTTATGCTATTCGTACCTATGGCGAAGGGCCTAGTGAAATTAGGAAATGGTCTTGCTAACTTGTAACAGTACGTGTCCTCAACACCCGCGGTGTGGCATTCATAACATACTCCAACGAATCAAACGCTCAATTCGCCAAAGAAGCCATGGCGCACCAATCTCTCGACCACGAAGAAGTATTGAACGTCCGTTGGGCAACTGCAGATCCAAACCCCATGGCACAAAAGCGCGAAATTGCACGCATTGAAGAACAAGCCGCCGAAGCCGTTCGTAGAGCCTTGCCCGCTGCATTCATCGACGAAATTGAGGGACGTGACCCAAATGCTAGAAAGAGGAAGAAGATCGAGGGAGGTTTTGGCTTGGTGGGTTATGAGGCTCCTGATGAGATATACTATGCTAGAGGTGAGAATGCGGTAAATCCTGTTGGCAGGATTGGGGGAGGTGGAGATTTGGAGGAGGAACAGAAGTTGATGCTGGAAGCGGACCATGTGGAGCAGCTGCAACAACAGGCTTTTGAGGAAGAGTCTGGTGGTATCTTCTCGAAAAGTACGCTGGCTGCCATACAGAGTGCTCAAGGGAGCACAAAAATAACACAAAAGCCGAAGGCGAAGGCGCCGGCGGGACCACTGGTGGCGTATGATAGTGATGATAGCGATTAGTGTATTAGTATAGACATTTGGAGTTTGAAGACGGAGGCTTCAAGAGCTCCACATAGACTTATGAACTTTACATTTCACCTAGTGTACTCTGTTACCTCGCGTATGTGGCCCATAGATGTGAGAACCTTCAACGCATATAGACGAAGAGTCGGTCTATAGGAGGGATGTCTACGCCAAATAATAGCCCGGAGCTACTCCACACACACTTTCTACCAACTTAACTGTTAAAAATCCTCGAATAAAGCACCTCATGCCTTCCAATCCACAAATCCAACACCGGCACAACCTGCCCCGCGTCCTCCCATCTTTTCCCCTCATTCACCTCTATCGCGACCTTAATCCCCTTCCTAACCTCCTCGCTTGCCAAAATCTTCTGCGCCATGTACGGCCCAAATATCGATGCTCTGACTGCAGCACTAAGCAACGCTTTGACGTGCGAGAGAAGGTAGATGTATGATGTCTCCGGTAACGAGATATTATGCAAAGCACAAAGAACACCAAAGAGAGGCGGTAGATGAGCTGACGCGAGCGGTGGGAGGTCGCCATCTTTGTTACCTGCTGAGGAGGAAGTACTACGCAAAGCTTTCGACATCGTCTGTAATGCATCCACAATATGTGACTGTGTCAATGAAAATGGCAGCGTATCCTTCAAACTCCGCTCCCACACTCCCAACAAAGCTCTACCCTGTGCGACACTTGCTCGCCGTCCAACTGTACACATCATCGCTGCGTCAAGGCCATCGTCTAGCTCGAGTAGGTCTTCGGGGTGAAGAAAACCTGCGTGGACGAAGGGGAGGGTGAAAGCTGCGTGTGAGGAGAGTGAGAGGCTGAGAAAAGTGAGGAATTGCGAGTGTTGAGCTGAGGGTGAGGGTCGAATTATGGATGTGTGCGCGAGGTAGGATTCTAGTCCGGAGGAGAAGGCGAAGGAGCCGAGGGGGAGGGCGGAATCGGAGAGGATGAGGAGGGCGTGGAGGATTGAGGTTTCTGCTTCTGTTATTTGTGTTAGTTCTTGAACTTAAAATTAGCCAGATTGGAATTGTAGTTCGTACCGTTGTTTGCAGGAGCTTGCGTTACTGTAGCTGTTGCTTTGATTGATGGCGGGGTCGTCTCCGAGCCATCCCGTCTAGCATTCAGCTTTGCTTGAGTAGCGGCAAGTTTCTCCTGCAGCTGGGCGACTTCATGTTGTAGCTCTAATGTGATTTGTTGGTTTGAGGACTCTGCGCTAGAGTCGGGAGGGTGGTTCATCTCCTCATCTTATGGTTGGGAATGGTGGTGTTGACGTTGAAGCAAGCTGTAACAGTCCGGATCAGATGCCCCCTAAGCTCGCTTAAGGAGGTGCGAGTTTAGGGACTTCTCAGCTAGAACATCAATATCCTCCTTCTTTTTTCAACATCATCATAACATTGCTCAAGGCTATCGCCATCAGCATAATACCACTGCGTCCATTCTTAATGTATCTGAAACATCATGAAGTCTGATAGTATTACACAACAGCTTCCCGCTATGAAAGAGGAGATTTGTTGGTGATCCGTACAAGTTTGGAGCTTCAAATTAGCAAGTGCAATAACAAAGTAGCACAGTTGAAGATGAGTTTATCCTTTTCTCAATGGCTACTTGTTTTACTTAACGTCGTTTATTTGCGATTTTACTAATAGTCAATTCCTGTCTGCCTGCATTTTGTAAAAGTTTCATGTCGGACAGCTTTCAAGTCAGAAGTGTTACGGCATGTCCTCAGAGTACCGAAACACGTTCGTTCCCTATCGTGTGGAGAATCGCTTGTTTGTGCGTTCCTTTCATTCCATGTTCTGCATACACTTTATTTCGTCTTCTCTTCCTCGCAATTTTATATTGTTCTTGCCTGATTTTGTCTTCAAGCGAGGTTTGCTCTCATCGGACGAGGTTTGTTTCTCACTCAAAGGGGCCGGGGAAAACAAACTGGCTGGTGCTCAGAATGCAACTCGCTCAATACCACATGCCTTCAAACTTGCCTTTCTCCCATGGCCTCGAAAAGTGTATGAATGCCACTGTATAATTTTTTCATCTCCTGGAAATTCGAGTAAAAATTTTTGAGCGATACGTTTGAATTGTCACTTTCTCCCAGGTTGTTGCCAAACGGCTTTCCAACTAAGCTGTCTAAGTACACAGTATGAGGGTTCCGCTGGTTTCTCGCATTACTCAGGTTTGGCCCCTCTCTCTTCCAGTCCGTTTTCCTAACAGAATCTCCAGGTTATCTTCGCGATCGCAGCCCTTAGTCTCTCCGCGTACTTAGTTGGTTCTCGTGGTCCTGGACCAACGCCATCAATACTGTCTTATGGTGTTTTCTCTAGTGTTTACTGCCTTGCGATCAGTCTTGTTGGCTTGGGAGCTATCCCTAAAGACAGCACCCGTGAGATTGTGCTCTGTCTGGATGTACTTGCATCATGCTTTCTAGTAGCTAGTGGGATTGTAAGTTTCTTGCTACTTTGTGTTTCACGTTCCATGCAGAGACAAAACTGATGCTATCTGAATATAGGTATTTGCTGTGAAGGCCCCAACGAAACCTTGTTCAGATCCCATAGCATGGAAGGAATCACCATCATCGATTGGTACACCCTCCCTCTTCTGGCCAAGCTCGCTAAAGGACTACCCAGAATATGATTATGGAACACCTAGCAATAAAGACTTTGGGTCAACCAGAGTTTTATTCCTTTCTGATATCAGGACTCGATGTGGAATCTTCACCGCGGACACGGTACTCCTTTGGCTTCTCTTTGGGATATTCCTATTGACGCTATTCCTTGGTTACGTGGGGAGACCGAGAGAACCAAGAGTTCCGATGAGGAGATAGTTTTGAATGGGGTAGTCAGATTCAATTCGGTGGTCAGTTATGGAGAATCAAATACGGCGTGATTTAGACGCTGGGAGGAACAAATTTTTTCAAGCTTGTGGAGAGAGCATCCCCTGAAAGCTTGGCAGTCCTGAATAGTATACGAATTTGTTATCATCTCTGGAAAACAGATTCTTTCCACCTATCAATTTTTTTTTCTTCCAGAAAAGGGCGATGTTGTGGTCTTGGAAGATTGCTTGGTGGTTGGTGGTGTCTAGTCGGTGTGGCTACTGCCTGCTCTGCCTTGATACAGTCAGGGGTTTGATACCGTATTCCAGCATCAAGTCCATGGCAACGTCATGTGGAGATTTAGTCACGGACCCCTCGCTTCGCAGCTTCTCATGATATAAGTATCGTGTTAGATGCCTTGTTTTCGTGTTCTGGTCTGTAAGAAATCATTGTTCAAATATTCTCGCTTCTTGTCCTCTATCAATCTGTCGCCAAGATTCTTTCACGTACACATCCCCAAGAAAGAAATCCAAAGAAACGCAATCATGATTGCGATGCTTATAGCCCGTGTTTTCCAGGTGAGCTCTGGCTTTTGTATTCGCGAAATAGTGAGCAACATTAACAGACGCACATAGTTCCTCTTCGCAGCCACCGTTCTCGCTCTCTCTGTCGTCCTCCTCAAAGATTATGGCCCAGGGAAGGCTCCAGCACTTGAAGGTTACGCAGCTTGTAAGTACATAACTCCATCATACTGTTTCTTATATCACTTGAAGTATATAAATTTAAACAGATAATTCTTTCCAGTCTGTGGTGGTGCCGGTCTCCTCATCAACCTCATCGGCTTTGCGGCTATCTTTTTTGAACCTCTTCAAGGAGTGATAATGCTCGGTCTCGATGGCTTGGCGGCATTCTTTACACTAGCAGGTGGAATAGTAAGTTCTTTCTCTTACCTTTCTTCCGTTCTTCCATCATCTCTTCCCATATTCTTTTCACAAACACATGCTACCCAACTAACCTCCAACCCACCACCAGGCAATCGCAGCAGTAATCAAAGTCGGCTCCTGTACCAACATTTTCTACCTTGACCGCAACGAGAAGTCGTTTCTTCCTGGCACTTACCGTCTTAACCGCATGAGAAATGGACCAGCGCTGTTGGATAATCTGGTGTACCGATGCCGCATGACACAGGCGGATGTTGCTGTATTGTGGTTGCTATTTGCAGCTTTTGTCACAACTAGCGCATTGCACTTTACCAACAGGAGGGGTAAGAGTTATTAAGAGCGTAGGAGAGAATTGTAGGGTTTGGATATGGTGAACTGAGAGTGTGAGGGGAAAGATGGGGGTAGGAATGGTTGTGATATTTTGTTGTCACTCATGTTTACGAATTGGTTTATGTTTGTTTGGCTCTGGGTACTTAGGCAATGATTCTTGTACGCCTCCAGACTTTTTGAATATGTTTATCTGGTGTTGAGAATTTTGTATGGGTTTACTTCCTTGCCAAACTTGAAACTTTGGACAAATGAATATAGCCGAAACCAGCCACGCTCAGGTAGATTTGTGGCAGTCATGAATTCAAGTCAAAGAATCGAGCGTTTCAAACACATGGTGTCCCATCTTCGAATGAATTTAGCCATTATTATTATTATGCCATCGCTTCGTATATAAACGCGGCGCTGTTCTACTGTACACAAAATACCCCCTCCTAGGTAAGCAAATTGAAAACAATCTTCCCCTTTGCTTTCCCACTCCCCAATTTTTCTACTGCTTTAGTGGCATCCTCCAAATTCAAAATACTGTCTAAAGACCCCACAAAATTTCCAGCATCAATCAACTTTGTGATTGCCTCGAGCTGTTCCCCATTCCCTTCCGACACGAAGAATATACTCTTGATATCCTCCTCCACACCCTCCACTTTCTTACCTTCTGGGTAGTCACCGATACTAACCAACGATCCTCCTCCCTTAACAACCCACCAAGAATCCTCCAACGACTTCTCACCAATACAATCAATCACCAGATCAGCCTTCTTCTCCTCCGTAGCCCAAGCTTTCACATCCACGTTCCTGTAATCCAAAACCTCATCTGCACCGAGTGACTTCAAAAATTCAACCATCGCCGCGCTCGCCGTACCAACAACATTAGCACCAGCCCACTTCGCAAGCTGCACAACCCATCTTCCCATCGCTCCACTCCCTGCCGTGATAGAAACTCTCTTTCCCTTCCCTCCCGTGCCAGCTTCAGCTTTCAAAACCGTTCCAGGTTGCACGAAGAGCGCTTGCTAAGCTGTCAGCGCCGATAAGGGCACAGTGGTACTCTCCTCCTGGCTCAAGGCTTTGGTCCGTAACGCAAGATATGATTCGGGTGCGACATGGTATTCAGCGGCTGAGTCGGCCTCGTAGAAATTCATGCATCCCCATACTTCATCTCCGGGAGAGAATTTAGAGGTTGGAGAGGGAGAGGGAGAGGGAGAAGTTCCGCCCATGTTGTAGCAATGTATGGGGGGTTTGGTGTGTGAGACGAAGACAGAGGGAAAGAAGACCTCCTAGTGTAATTCGTTATTTGTGAGGGCTGTGGTGTGGACTTTGATGAGGTATTCGGTTGGTGATGGAGTTGCGACTCGGATGCTGGAGAGGGCAACATCAGTGGAGAATTTTGATGGTTGGAGGAGAGTGCTCATGGTTTTTGGAATCGTTATTGAAGCCATCTCGTATGCTGGGTTGTAATGCTGTCTCGGTGCAAAGGTCGATGAGAGATTGTTTCGAAAAATTATGGGAGATGAAAGGTATTCTCAAACTTTTAAAATGTGGTTGAAGTGGTTGGTTGTGGTTTAAGATGAGGGGTTAATTTTTGAAGTGAAGACCTCTTCACTCGCGATGATGGAATCTATATGCTCGTAATATGCAGTAGAACTTAGAATTTTGTTTGGCCAGGACATTGGAGGGATAGAGAAATGCGGGCTGATGATTCGGAATCATTGTAGAATGCAACACCAAACAAACGAGCGTTTATATATTCCAAACCTCATGAGGCGAAATTATAATTAACGTGCGGGAGATGTGCGGATGTAGTACTATGAAGAAACGATACCTTGATCATAGCGCATGCCAGAGATACAGAAGTATGCTATTACTGTGCAAGCGCTTCAGCTTGAACCCATCGGTTTGTGACAGCACAAAAAGATTTCAGAACAAACACCTTCGGTCCTCGAATACTAGACTTGCTCGTCCGTGACTAGAAAAATGCATAATGCCTCAATCGTGAAACTTTGGTGTTGCTGTCACATCTGACTAGGCCATTCTCAACTCTAGATCTCCAACCTGAGTCACAACTATGAGTCGAGAGTGAGTATTGTAACATTTCAACAGGACTGTCAATTTTCGCACACCAATCAAATCGCATGCTCGTTCTCCCATTCAATCATAGATAATGATAACAACCGGCTTGCTGGAGAAGAAAATTGCGGTGACCTTCCGGAAATCTTCAATTCATTACCAGCCCTATGAGGCACGCCAAGACAGTAGACAAGCTCGCTTAAATTCGCGTTCGGGTTCAAAAGGTACGCGTCTTACATCATATTTAAAGCCAGATGAGTGTATTCCAAAACTTGGAATGTAACCATCTGCATTAATCATCCTTCAGCAGCTTCCCCGACGCGCTATTGTCATCCAAAATATAGACCCGCAAACATCCGCAGGATTCGTCATAAACACACCTGCTCTTCAGCATAAACATGCTCTCGGTTGCACTAGCGCGCGGGAGCGAATAGCCTATTCCGCCAAGCGCTGAGCGTTGCCTGTAAAGAGACAATTGCATTTACATGATTGGGGTGCTCATCCGAGGACAAATGGACGAAGGTGCATTGGTTCACAAGTTGCTTCGGCGCAAACGAAGGTAGCCAAGGTCAAGATAATTACCCTTTTCGAGCTTGGTACTTCCAGAAGGTCTCCCGAAAGCGGAAAATGGAATTCCTACTTAGGCTTTAAGCGCAAGGGAAATTCCAAAGTAAACGTACGACAAGTTGTTGTCAATCATGACTAGTCTAGACCTACGACCGGCCATTTGGTAACTGTTATTATTAATCAAAACCCCAAACAAACCGTTCATGGAGTTCAGCCTCGCACCTTCGAGCCTATTCTTGAGCTCATTTAATTCCCGAAAGACTTGCTGCCTCACAGGACTTATGCCAAAATTACTCGTGTTCTGCGATGGGGATTATGGAAAGTCAAGGCCACTCGCAATTCGGAGCCACAAACGCTGATCGCGAAGCTGTCCAGACTTACGATGATCTGAGGCTTATTCTTTTAGCTCCATAACATAGAACTTTATCCGCCATCGAGAACATGAATCTGGGGTATATTTGGATCGAAATCTGGAACATGAGACTTGGGGTCCGATGGGGGCCAAAATGGTCGGCCACTTGCAGGCTGAACTGATGTTGGTCCTGCTGACTTCTGACTTCATGAATTTGTCACCCATGGCAAAAACCCAAGCACGTGTGGTGTGTCGTCTGTTTACTTCATAGA
Organism: Tetracladium marchalianum; assembly: GCA_037074945.1. NCBI lineage: Eukaryota > Fungi > Ascomycota > Leotiomycetes > Helotiales > Tetracladium > Tetracladium marchalianum. Next base: position 39,587 of record JBAMDN010000623.1, on the reverse strand, counting down.
GAGATGTAGAAAACTGCATTTATCCCTGAGTCTGAATGACGCCGAGTAGATTCTACTTTACCTAAGTAAGCTTGGGCATGAGATCTGCACTATAATCTGACATCTATTCTAGGGCTGCATGGACCTTCCTAATACAAAACCGACTTTCTAGACTTCTCGATATCAACCGAGAGAGTAGCTCCTTCTATATGGCTTCCATTTCCACAATTTCTCTCGGAATATTCAAAGCTACTTTTTCTCCACATCTTTTGTCTCTAAACTTTAATCCACTCGATACTCATAATCAAATTAAGACTGAATTCATCACCATCACCAACAACAACACAACCCCGCTTCTACCATGGACCAGCCTCAGTTCTACCTTGATCCTAACATCTATTTCGATCCTTCAAACTTTACCAACAACAATATCACTGAATTTTCTCAATACACCCACCAAAACATCACTCCTACAACGTCACTAGATAATTTCAACACTTCTTCACTACCCAAACCCCGTCTTCGCGCAGCACGAGCATGCATCCCATGCCGTTCACGTCACATGAAATGTGATTCCAAAGAACCAACTTGCGACCGCTGTCAGATCGAGAACAAAACCTGCAAATACGCCAAATCTCGTCGAGGGATGAATCGCAGTCATACAGATGACGCTGTTCCTTCTGTTTCTCAACCAAATTGGAGTCAGAATGCCAATTTTCGGTCGACGCTGGCCGCGAGATCAAATATCTCCGCGGGCTCATCGGCTGGCACGATGAGTTCACTGAACAACAGATATTCTGATTTTGATGAGCATAGCAATGAGAGTCCTTCAACAGAGAGGTTGATCGGAAAATATTATGAGCATTTCGCACAGGCACATCCTCTGGTACTGCCACGAAAGAAGTTACTCGGGAGAATCCGGTCAGATCCGCAGTCCTTGGAGCTTTTGGTACCGGTGATGGAATGGATTGGTTCTATTTACATGCCAAATGTCGATTCATCACCTTATCTAGAGCGGGCGCGATTTCTGCTACCACTCCCGTCCCCGGGCATGTTCTTACCACAAACTGGATTCACGGTTCAAGCACTTGGTATTCTCTCGTTAGCGGCCCATTGCTCGGCTGATTACGAGACGGCTCGCGAGTATCTTGACTTCGCAATTGATGTTGCTCTTGCGATTGGGATGAATCGCCATTCTTTTGCGGTGGATTATGGGCAGGGTGATGTGGTGTTACAGGAGAGTTGGAGGAGGACGTGGTGGACTTTGGTTGTGCTGGATGCGTTGTATGGTGCTATGGACTTCAAAGAAACGCATCGATTGAGGGATATCCCGGAAGAAGTTGATCTTCCTTGTGAAGAGGAAGAGTATGAGAGTGGGGTAAATTAGCTATTTGAAGTCTGCAAAGAACCTTGCTAATTATTCGTGAAGAGAATACCTCCAGTTCCCAACAAAATCCAAGACTACGATGATAGGGAGTTCTGCTCACCTGACTTTGATCCGGTCTTCTCTTCCTTTACTTATGTTATAGACGCTGGTCGCATCATGGGTCAGAATCTTGCTATCATCAATTCCAGGGATTCTGAGGTGAGACGTAAAGATGCAATTCTAGCAGCAGCCGATGCGAGATACGTAAATTGGTTTCTCTACCTACCAAATTGTAAGCGGCAGACTGTCAAAAATAACGGAACAGTCGATGAACTTATATTCTTTGCTCAACTGCTGATTAACACGTAAGTTACTTTCCCTCCCTATCATCCAGCAACCTGGCGTCATTTCTGGATCAAAAAACACAAAGCTAACATAACTTCAGCTCCAAACTCCTCCTCCACCGCCCACACTCAAATCTCCTCTCCCACGCCATGGAAAGAATAGTAAAATGCGTCCCCCCAGAAACCTCACCAACCCTCTCCCAAAGCCTAGCCCTCCATACAGCAAAATGCACCGAAGCATTTGTCACTAACATAAACCTCTTCGCACTCCCCTCACCCCACTTAAACCACACCCCCATCATGGCATGCGGCCTATCACTCTCCGTTCTCGCCCAAGTATCAGCATGCATCCACATTCAGATTCCCGGAACAGAAGAGTACATGGCGTCTCGGAATAGGATAAAATTGGGCTTAGGCGCGATGAGAGTGAGCATGCAGTGTTGGTTTACGAATAGTAGGTCTGTGAATGAGATTGTGGAGGTTGCGAGGGAGCTGCTGGCTGTTGGTGGCAGTGGGCGAGTGAGGTTTGATGCGCAGGGTGGCGTGGCGGATGGCGGGAGGCGTTTTCAGAGTTTGTGTGGGAGTTCGAGTGAGGGGTCAAAGGGGGAGTCGCCTCGTGAGTCGAGCTCGGATGATGGTGTGGATTTGATGATGGATGCTGGCATTCGTCCAGACATTTATGGGAACGGCTTTTGATTTCAAAGGAAGTTGGAAAGCATGAATAAACTTTAATTATGGGTATGTGCAGGAGAAAATGGTCGAGAGTATAGATACTAAATGAGGAAACATTGAATTCAAGTGGGCATTAAGAGCTGTGCTTGAATAATGGAACGATTTATTTGATTTGGAAACCAGAATCAAGTATACCGCAAGACAATGACCGTTGATGTGAACACATCCAAAGAAAAAACAATTATCAGAACACTTCGAATCATCCTCGAATAACTACTGAGATACTGCTCTAGTCATTCACAAAACCTCTCAAACCGAAACGGGTTTTCTTAAGTCCAAACTGGTGGCCCTGGAGGTGTGTAGGTAGTTCTTGTTGGATCATACACGTTCACCTGATCGAGAAACACACTATTAGCAACATGACCCAAGAATATTATCCTCAACAATGGTATTAAGAACAGATGAGCTTACCAATACACCTGGATCACTTGCACTAGCATAACTCGGAATTGAGGTCAAGTAACTCCCACTAGGACTCTGACCACCTCCACCAACCACAACAATCTGGGCGCATTCCGGATAAAATTGTGGACTGTTTGTCTGATGCAGTGCCAACAATTCATGTCTCACAAGATAATTACCGTTGGCCAACTTGGAAGGAATGGTACTTGTCCACTTAAGTGTCGTCATGACATCGTTTGTGCCCCAGTTTGTGCTTGAGAGTGGAGGAGCTGTGAGCCCTTTTTGGTCAATCTTGAACCAACCGGCACCTGAACCGTCGCAGCTTGCGAAGTTCGAGGCGCATTTGAAGAGCCAGACCATGACTGGACCTTGAGCGTGTGTCCATTGGGACCAGATTGCTGTTATGGATTGGCCGGCTGTGACGGTGGCATTGAGAGGTGCGGAGGTGCCACCGTTGCAGCGCATTGCTGGGGAGGAGACGGAGGTTATGGGGTCGTAGGAAGGCCATTGTCTTTGAATTGTTGGTGGCCCATATTGAGGAGAGTAGCCTTGGTATCTTGATCATGTTAGGTCTGTTTAGAGTATGAGGCAGAAGCTAGAGTACATACCCGGGATAAGTAACTCCTCCGATAACGTAGCTTGTTACTGCTCCATGGCCTCTGACCTCGGTGAAGAGCAGAGCAGCGACCGAGAGTAGACTGGTAGAGAAGATCATCTTGCAAGTGTTTTTCAGATCAAAGAAACGAGGATAGAACGAACAGAATGAGCTCAAACTCTCTCAAACTGGGGCTCAACCCAGACTTTATAATGTAGTTCTCCACTTCCCCAGGTTTCGCGCTTCACAGAAGATGCATACCGGCTCTGCTCCCCATTATCCAGAGTACTTGTGTTGATACCCCGCGTTTTGGCTTTTTGATCATTCCCCACCCGGAGATTTATTGAGGTTGTATCGAAGCTTGTATATTGACGGGTTGCGGTCCGAGAAATTGATTGTGACCATCACGGCGTCCGCCAATGAAGACGTGATCGGCATAAACAATAATAAGAACTGTCTGGACATTGACAAATTCGGTCCGACTGTATCGGAAATCAGGATAGAGAACACAAACGATATGACGATATATCGATATAATAACACGGTATAGCACATGGGGGTTTGCGGGTTGTCAAGCCCAAAACTGCCAGTATTTGAACAGAGGTCATCACTTGATGTTGATGGGTATGACAAAGTTTTCATGCGCAAAGCGTCGAAAGTAGAAGTATAAACAAATGGAATATGTCAGCATACAGCTATAAGTTTGTGTGAAAACGCCATCCACTACCATTAAAAGGAGGCAATCCGCAGCGCCAAGAAATGCGAAAATGAGGTACCAAAACAATGCAAACATACAGTATCAAATTAACACGAATGAAAGGGACAGATTATTGAGAGGGAACGAATGAAAGAAAACCGAATGAGGAGAAATAAATGAGGGAGAGACGGTTGGGAAAAAAACGAACGAGTTGAAGGAGAGACGCCCGGTGGGAGAAGACGGGCGAACAACAAAACACAATTTTTTTCGCCAAAACAAGCTCGTATACATATAACAAGACAAATTTCAACCATATATGGCAAATCGATTGGGTATGAGCTTATCTTCCGCTATAATCTCCCGTCACATTTAGTTTGTACTCTATGTACGATAATCACCATTGATGGTGATATACTCGTGGCTATACACACATTATTAGCCCAGCCTCGGGAACCCTGCAAGGAAGGAAAGATGACTTACCTGTAATCGCAAGTCCAGTAGACGGCCTCCTCCTTCCCGCCTCCAAGATCGACCAAGATCTCGAGATCTTCGTGCTCTAGAATCTCAGCAGCCCTTACTTCATCAACAGCTTCTGGCTCGCCGTTTACAAGGAGTTTAAGCTCTGGAGATCCATCAGATGGAATGAACGAAACACTTGTTCGTTCTGGTACGATATCGGGAACCTCGTTGATGGGTTGGCCTGGCTCCGATATCTGTGAGTATCCAGTGGCACACAGAATACGTCCCCAATTAGCGTCTTTTCCATAGAGAGCGGTCTTCACAAGAGGCGATCTAGAGATTGTGCTTGCAATTTTACGAGCTCCAACTTCCGAAGGCGAACCGGTGACACGAACTGTGACGAACTTAGTTGCTCCCTCACCATCGCGGACGACTAATTTAGCAAGATCAGTTGCAAAGTCGGCCAAGATCTTCTTGAAAGTGGAGTAATCTTCAGAGGTTTCCGATGTAACTTCTTTGCCTCCAGCAGCTCCATTAGCCAACACAGCGATTGTATCGTTTGTGGAAGTATCACCATCGATTGAGATACTGTTGAACGACTTGTTAACAGCATTCGTAAGAAGAGCTGGTAGAAGTTCTGGAGCGATTGGAGCATCTGTGGTGATCATTCCAAGAAGAGTTGCCAGGTTAGGATGGATCATACCAGCGCCCTTTGTCATACCAGCCATTCTGTATTCGACTGAAGGAGAGGATGGCAGGGTAAAGGTTCGAGATACTAGTTTGGGGAAGGTATCTGTAGTGCAAATGGCCTTTGCAGCAGCCAGCCAGTGATCGTGTGATGATCCTAGAGCATCATGAGCGGCAGGTATCCTGTGCAAGATTTTTTGAATGGGAAGTCTAAGCGAACGAGTATCAGTAGTGTCCAAATCCAAAAGCGAGGACAACCTACCTTTGACCAATAACTCCAGTGCTCATAACAATTGAACTTGATCCTAAACCATCTGACGGTGCCTCAAAACATTTATCTGCTTCGCGTCCCATACTCTCAGCATCCTGCATTCCGCCCTTGCCTGTGACGGCATTGGCACACCCCGAATTGACAATGATCGATCGAATGCCAGTATTCTGCCTCCTCTTCAACATGTTACGACTAACAGTAACAGGAGCCGCCTGGAACAAGTTCTTTGTAAACACTGCCGCCGCCGCACATGGTGTTTCCGAGGCAATAAATGCAAGATCTGGGGAACCCTTGTTCGTGGCCTTTACTCCAACATATGTTCCGGACACGAGGAATCCTTTTGGATACGTGCCACTGGTCGGCACATATTTCTGTTTTGCAGCTGGAATAGAGCTATCGAGAGGAGCAGAGTAATATCGGACACCATAGTAGGTAGAATGGCAGTTCGTTGGTCTTATCAACCTAGTGAAGGCTGAGGATGTAGAAGGGCGAAGAGCCATGGTGGCTAGCAGGGTCAATTGATGCTTGGGAGATGGCGGGAGGGGTCAATTGATCTGGGAGAACACACGAGAAGTTGGTAGTATCACCAGCTCCTGGTTCTGAGGGCGTTGCTCCGGTAGTTATGGAAAGTCGGTCAAAAAATTGATCTGTTGTGAGTCAAAAGTTGAGGGTCCGGAAGGCGTCAAACTGCCATCGACCCCTGCCACCGCCCCCGCCCAGGCGGGGACTTTCAGCCTTGTCGACAGCGATATTGGGCGCTGACAGCAACATCCTCTCCTCCTCTCTCTTCCAACTTCACTTCTCCCCGACCCCTTCCTATAATAATATATCTTCAACTTCCCCCAACTTCCGCAATGAGCAGCCCCAGCGCGTAAGGATCCGCGGCCCTCGGCTGCGAATCTCTTCAGACCTCTCCCAACCTGAGTCACCTCTCCAACACACTCACCTACACGCGAGATCAAGATGCCGCCAACTAGTCCATGGGGAAAGAAACAGCAGCAACCGCTCAATACCGCTGCGTCTGGGTTTCCAGTATTGACGCCTAGCAAATCAACCGACAAGGTACCCACGGCTGCGACCAAATCGCAATATGAGGAGATCCAAGAGGAAGAGCTTTTTGCTCTGGCTGCAATCTATGCAGACGACTTCAAACGGGTAGATAAGAATCAAGGAGCGTGGAAGGTTAGTGAACTGGTCGTGCGTATGTGCAGGTCGTGGGGCTAACCAGGAGTTGGCAGAAATCAGAACCAACTTTCGAGATTCGAGTCAAGTCTTTTGATGATGACGAAATATATATGACCCTGAGAGTTACCTTTACTGCTACATATCCCAAAACGCTGCCGCTTTTGAGTATACAAGGTGTTGGTGGTCTGAGAGATGGCACAAAGTTCAAGTTGCAAAAGGTCCTCGAGACCAAGCCGAAAGAGCTACTAGCAGAAGAGCAGGCTATGATCATGGAAATTGTGACGGCCTGTCAAGAAGTCTTGGAAGATGCCGCTCAAGCAAAAGCCGCTGGTATGGAACTGCCGAGCCTGGAAGAAGAACGAGCAAAGCATGAGGCAGCGGCAGCGAAGTTGGCTAAAGAGCAGAAGGAGCAAGCAGAGAAGAAGAAGCAACTAGAGAGTCTGGAGGAAGAGCGCATGCTTGACTCTCTCGTGCAAGACGAATTAAACCGCCAAAAAGCAAAGGCCAAAGAGACGAAGAAGAAGAGTAGAACACCTGTTATCTTGTCGGAGGAATCCATTGATTCCGGCAAAATTGGAGCCCAACCATCCAAAGATATCCTCCTTTTTGACCAGCCTACTACAATCATGGACATGAACGACATCCCAGTATCCTTCCAAGTGGTTGCGAACAAAATGTTCATTCGCCAGGGTCCCATATCAAAGGTGTACATTGTCCGGCCCGTCATTTCAACGTCACAGGAAGTACGCAGTTTGGTTCTCAAACAGACGGACCTGGGGACTGAAGTTAAAGATCCGAATAAATTCAAGGCACAACTCCAATCTCTAGAATCTGAGCTCGAGACTCTCAAAAAGATCAGGCATCAAAATATTCTAAATCTTCTCGATTTCAAGGTCCACAAAACATCAGGCGATGCCAAAGATGCTGGGAACGGATGGACTGTAAGTGTTTTGACAGACTTTGCTGATAAAGGATCTCTAGAGGAGTTCCTCGATATCGCTGGAAGTCTTGGCGTAGACAAACTTCGCTCGTGGACCATTGAATTGCTCGATGCGATACGTTTTCTTCATGACGATCACGGGATTGTCCATGAAGACATACATCCTGGCAATGTTCTTATAGTCCGGGAATCAAATGGTGAAGTCCGTCCAAAACTTGCAGATGCTGGGTATCAAAGAAAACTCCAGAACTTGAGTGGGAAACGGCAGCTTTCTGATACACTCTCAGTTGCAAAATCAGCTTATTGGTTTCCACCAGAGATTGCGAACGCAAGCCAACCACAATACACACAGAAGACTGATGTTTGGGACTTTGGTGTCTTGTTTCTGCAGATGATTTTCGGTTTGACAGTGATACAGAAATACTCATCGCCCAATGCGTTGGGGGAGTCTCTCGTCCTTTCAGATTCTCTAAATGAGTTTGTGGTCAAGCTTTTCAAGACAGATTCTAAAAAGCGACCTCGCGCTTTTGAATTGACTTCATATGCATTCTTAGCTACAGATGCGCCGATCATGGAGGATGAATCATCCGTGACATCGAGATTTGGCTCTGTCTCCGAGTTACTTCCTGTCACTCCACGCCGACCAAGACATGACTCCTTCAATATGGGAGGGGCCTTTCCGAGATCAAGGTACATGGAAGATTTTGTGGAAGAAGGTCGTCTTGGAAAAGGTGGCTTTGGCGAAGTAGTGAAGGCTAGAAAGAAGCTTGATGGCCAAATTTATGCAATCAAAAAGATTACACAAAAGTCATCTGCATCTCTCACTGAAGTGCTAAAAGAGGTCAGACTGCTGTCTCAACTCAGTCATCCCTCAGTTGTTCGTAAGTGTCGCTGGTCTCAATTATGTGGAAGTAGCCAAACATGCTCATCAAGGTTAGGATATTACAATACATGGACTGAGGAAATCTTTGACTCCAATGATACGGACGATGACAATACAACTACAGAAGTAATCACTGAAAGCTCTAGGAGCGAGATGTCCCCTGGAGCTGGAATTGACATCGAATTTGGAGTAAGCACGGGTGGGCTTGATTTCATGTCCTCTCAGAACATAGAATTCGGTTACGACGACGACGACTCGGAATCGGACGAAGATGACGAAGACGAAGGGTCAGAATCCTTTGATAGTCAGGCTATTGATAGTCAGGGAAAAGGACTAGCGTTGGCACCGAAGCGAACACGGTCTAGTTCTCGGTATCAAAAACCCTTCAGAACAATGCTTTACATATCAATGGAGTACTGTGAGAAGCGAACGTTAAGAGATCTCATTAAGCGTGGCCTACAAAAGGAAACAGACGAAATCTGGCGCCTTTTTAGACAGATTTTGGAGGGCATGAACCACATTCACTCACTGAATGTCGTTCACAGAGATCTCAAACCTGAGAACGTTTTCATTGATGCAGCCTCTAACGTTCGGATTGGCGATTTTGGCCTAGCCACAAGTGGACAATACGCAGACAAGTCTTCTTCATCTGCTGCACATTCCAGTGCCGGGGACATGACTCGAAGTATTGGTACAGCCTTTTATGTTGCGCCTGAGGTAAAGTCGTCTGTAGCAGGCACCTACACTAGCAAAGTGGATATGTATTCCCTTGGCATCATTTTCTTTGAGATGTGCTACAGACCATTGATACCTGGCATGGATCGAGCGATAGTTGGAGAGGCTTTACGGAAGAAGGAGCCCCAGCTGCCAGCCGACTTCGATGCAGCAGAGAAAGTTGTCCAAGCGGACATTATCTTGTCGCTTCTCAGCCATAGTCCAAAGGAAAGACCTACAAGTGCCGAGCTCCTACATGGCGGAAAACTTCCAATGCAGATGGAAAGCGAAACCATTCGTCAAGCTCTGGCTAGTTTGACGGACTCCAGATCGCCATACTATCAGAAATTGATGACGGCTTTGTTCTCAATTCCAGCAATGCAAGCAAAGGATTTTGCATGGGATATGGGGACTGTGAACCACAGTGCTGGGGATCTGTTACTTCAAGGTCTTGTGAAGCAGAAGCTCACCTCGATCTTTCGTCACCACGGTGCGGTCGAGACACCAAGGAGTTTTCTATTCCCCAAATCAGGTCACTATGGTCCTAACGCTGTTCAATTACTGGATCAGAATGGCACGCTGGTCCAACTTCCCTTTGACTTGACACTACCACACGCAAGATTCATTGCGAAGCAAGAACCCTCTGTTCAACGATCTTTCTCGTTTGGTCCGGTGTTTCGAGACAAGCAGTCTGGTGGGCAACCACAAATGTTTGGAGAAGTTGACTTTGATATTGTATCATTTGATACCTTGGATCTGGCTCTGAAGGAAGCCGAAGTGCTTAAGGTGTTGGATGAGATTGTTGCAGGCTTCCCCTCATTGGCTGCGACCACCATGTGCTTTCATTTAAATCATTCAGATCTACTTAGTCTGATATTTGACTTCTGCAGAATTGAACCTGGAATCCGCACAGCGGTCGCAGATACATTGAGCAAATTGAATATTCAATCATACAGCTGGCAGAAGATACGAGTAGAGCTCCGTTCGCCTCTTATCGGAGTGTCGGCAACAAGCGTTGATGATTTGCAGAGATTTGACTTCAGAGGTATGTTATGATCCATGCAGACAAGAGTCAAGACTAATATGTGCAGACACACCTAACAAAGCTTTTCAAAAGCTCAAAACAATCTTTGAAGGGACAAACATCTTCGAACAAGCATCTTCCTCTATCGCACATCTTAGAGACGTCATTGAATACACCAAGAGATTCGAAGTCCGGAGTAAGATATACATCAACCCGCTGAGCAGTCTTAAAGAGAATTTTTGCAAGGGAGGTATCATATTCTCTTGCATTTACGACCGCAAAGTAAGAGATGTGTTTGCCGCTGGGGGTCGTTATGACTCGTTAATTCGAGAGCATAGACCTCGCACTGGTGGTCATTTAGGGGAAAGACATGCAGTTGGCTTCAATTTGGCATGGGAGAAGATGGCTCGCTTGCCAAAAGCAAGCGCGAAAGGATTCTTGAAAAAGTCAGAAGACGATGCTCAAGGGATCTGGAATACCAAGAGAGTAAGCAACATCCTCATCTACTGATGAAAGCTGCTAATCCAACAGTGCGATGTACTTGTTGCAAGTCACGATGCAGGCATCCTTCGAACGACTGGAGTTGAGCTCGTTCAAAAGCTATGGGATGCAGATATCAGCGCCGAACTCGCACGAGATTCCCGCTCACCCGAAGATTTACAGCTCAAATACCGAGATGACAACCACTCCTGGATTCTAACCATCAAACAAGACTCAATCGTCAAAGCCAAAACCATGGGACGCAAAGACGTCCCCGATACCGACCTCCCCATCACCCAACTCCTCCTCTGGCTCAAAGCCGAAATCCGCGAACGAGATCAAAGAGAAGGTACGCATCACCGCCTCAAACTCCAACGACACAGCAGCGCCCCCGACACAAATCACAATACCAATCCAGAGCACTCCGAGCAAGAAGTCCGCGTCCTCATAGCCGGCACGAAATCCAAAAAATCCAATCGTCGTAATATCGTCGAGCAAGCCCAATCGCGCGCGGCGACGCTCACACAATCATTCCTTGATGGCCCCATCGCTGCTATTGAGACGACGGATCAGGTGATGGAGCTGATTCGTGAGACGAGATTGAGTGATCCCGAGAGTTGGAGGAAGGTATCCCATGCAGTGCCGACGGCGGAAAGGAGGTATATTGGTGATATTCACGATATGATGGTCGGATTGGCGGCGCAGAATAAGGGCGTCACGAGGAATGCTTTTGTGTATAATTTTAGGACTGGGTTGTGTATTTATTATGATTTGGGGGCTTGATGATGCGAAGGGTATTGGGATGAGGATGGGGTTGGCGGGGCTGGATGAGACTTTTGAAGGGTAAGCCGGTAGCAAAGGATAGAATACAAACTCAATCGTAATATCGTTTGTCTCTTGTAAATCATCCACGTGAAGTTACGAAAGATGGCTATAGGGAAGACTTCATTCGAAGTCTCAAGAACGGTCCAACTGAAGGTAGATGCAGATTTGGAGAATCGGTTGTCTGTTGCGGATTATCCATTTAATCTTGCGAAGGAACTCGTGACGAAGACTTCACTCCAGGTTGCACAGACGGTCCAGACGAAAGCAGGTACGAGTTCAGAAGTGGCGGCATGTAATATAACCTTGTATGAATGATTCGGACATTCAGAAGACTTCAGAAACGAGCCAAAGGTGTAATCGCTGATTTGTAATGCCAATCGGATGCTGAAAACTTGCAAGACTCACTTGTTAAAATGCTTAAATATTTGTTAGAAACTTTTCATTATTTGTTCTGTTCAATATATCATGATATCGTCATATTCTAATAGTCTTTCATTTCTCCCTCTCTCGCAAGGTTTCCGTTACGGAGAGACCAGAGGTAGGTATTTACACCTTTCCTTCAAAGTGCTCCTCATTCGCTCTTCCAGCCTCAAACTTCTCATCCCTGACGCGATCCTCAGCCTCCTGTCTATCATCCGCATCCTTGGATCCGAAACGACCAATCTGGTACCACTTAAGAGTGAAAAGTCTATCCATACTCTCCAAACTACGTCCAGCGGTCTCCGGAATGAAGAACCAAGCCCAAATTCCACCAATAATCGTGATAACCGTGAACAACCAGAAAGTACCAGAGGGACCGAGACCGTGATCGCTAGTTGGCAATAACATGTTCGGTACAGCGCGGGAGTTACCGTATTGGTTGACGAAGTGGAAACACATGACCATCGAGGAGGAGATGGCACGGATACGAAGAGGGTAGATCTCAGCGTTGAGGAGATATTGCATTGAGTTCCAGCCCATGGCCCAGCCGAAACCAGAGATGTAGATCATGACGATGGCACCGGTGGCGGCGTGTTGTTGAGAGGAGGTGAAGGATTCCCCTTCGCCTAGTTGAGGGACGGCGGTGAGGAAAGCGGCGACGTAGCACATGGAGAGAGCTTGCAGACCAATTCCAATGCCGAGAGAGCGCTTACGACCGATGACATCGACGAGGAAGAGAGCGCAGATGATGGCGGCGACGAATTTGACGACACCGAAGATGGCGGTTGCGAAGAGCTTTTCGTTTTGGCCCTTGGTGCCGAGGAGAGCGAAGAAGCGGGGTGCGTAGATGGTGATGGATTGTGCGCCGGACCATTGTGAGAGAAGTTGACTTCCGAGACCCAAGTAAATACTAAAATTGAAGTATTAGTCCATTTTATACTGTATTCGATGGTTGGAGGAAACTTACCGGTAAAAGTTGTTGGGCATGAGGAACATCTCCTTGAGGTAACCGGTCCAGCCTTGACCCATGGTAGCTTCCTGCTCCTCAAGAAGTTGTTGCTGGATGTCAGAAATCTCCTTGATCACGTACTCGTTATCAACTGGAAGACCACGAATGCGGGCGAGGTTGGATGTAGCTTTGTCGTCTTGACCAATCTGTTATGGTGCGTTAGCGAGTTTGTTTACCTCGACAGTGCTAACCGAGAGAGGGAAAACTAACCTTGACCAAATAACGAGGAGATTCGTAATTAAACCACGAAAGGATGAAAATGATACCAGCAAACATGATGTGAATAGTGGTTGGCACAACCCACGAGTTGCTTGACTCCTTGTCGATGTGTAGAGAACTTCCCCAGGATGCAAAATAGGCCAACATGATACCGAGATACACAGATCCGGAGAATGCGCATGTGCAGAGACCTCGGACGGACTTTGGCGAGACTTCAGAGAGATATACAGGTGCGATGACAGTGGTTTGACCAATACCCATACCGCTGATGAAGCGTCCGGCGTAGACTTGTCCGATACGACCACCGTTTGTGAGGAAGATGACCACACCAACGATCCAAACGATACAGAGTTGTCGAGTAGCCCAAAGACGTCCAATGCGATCGCAAAGAATGAAAGCACTATTACAGGTTAGTAAGATTCGTCATTCGGATGGAGAGAAACTGACAGTGCAGCACCAGCAACCGAACCGATTTGGACCATAGCCGAGATGTTACCCTCAACATTGGCGAGCTCGGTCTCTTCCAGGTGGTCGAGCCCAATAAGATGCTTGAAATGAGGCTTGCTCAAAGTACCTGATACGAGCCCTTCGTCAATCAAAACGAGGGTGTTATGTTAGTATAATGCGTTGAAGATGTTGTGTTGTGTGATGTTGTGTTGTTTTGCGCGGTTGTGGGGGACTTACTCCTCGTGCAGCACCCATGATACCGAAAGAGAACACGGCGAACCACAATCGCCAGTTCAGAACCTCCTTTGGATCATCTCCGCGATTAAGCTTAAAGATGTTTTGTGGTTTTCCACCGCCGCCAGCCATTTTGACGGCTTTGAAGTTTGATCTCGAGGTGGTTGATGAGAAGCGAGAATATCAACTTTCCAGCCAAGGAGTGTTGAAAGAAGAGAGGAGGAAGAGAGGAAAGGGAAGGAGAGAGGAAGAGGTGATTGAGAAACTTGCCCTGTAAAATGATGGGGGACCTATCTACAGCTTTATATCTTTTTTCTAATGGGTAGTCTGCCCCTCGTCCCCCTCGTCTCCCCCTCCCCCATTCTCGCGGGGTACTTCACCTCGCTCCACGCCCCGGAATCTTCCCTGTTTTTTTTTATTATCATTATTTCCTAGTACGAGCCATCCCCCAGTTTACCAGCATCGACGCAGTTAGCATTTTTGGGGTAGCACCCAACTCTGACACCGGACCACTCTCCTTAAGGAAAGGGATCGGTGCAGAGGTGCTCTAATGCCGCATCCACACCCGTCAGTGGCATCCACACCACCAAGTCTGGGCGCATCTTGGGACTTCTTGGGGAGGCGTTCTTGGGAGTGCTTGACTCAAGACAAGCATGCTTGTTCGCAGCTTTCAGAAGATCAAGCTTGCTGGGCAAGCCTTCGCGGCGGGAAATTGCATTCCTGGGCACCAAACGACGCGTACTCTTGCTGTCAGAATTGACACGGAATCAAAGGCTTTACAAACAAGTATTCTATTACTTGTAGTGATGATTATGAACGCGACAAACGCGATGTCAGCTCGAGCGTGTGCGCTTCCCCACAATCTTTTTCTCGCCGACGCAAAACGATGGATACTGTATCTTTCGACCAGGGCAAAATTCGTCTCATTCGGAGAGCGCGAGGCCATCAGATCTGCGGGACCTGGGTGGGTTCGAGTGTCCTCCCCCTGCAAGCCCGTCACACGCCGATATGGGCACATAAACGGAGTCTTTCCTTTAGCTGAACGGTAGATAACAGCCGCATTGCAAATCAAATGCCAGCAATTCCAAC
Source organism: Tetracladium marchalianum (assembly GCA_037074945.1). Classification (NCBI taxonomy): domain Eukaryota; kingdom Fungi; phylum Ascomycota; class Leotiomycetes; order Helotiales; genus Tetracladium; species Tetracladium marchalianum. The sequence continues at coordinate 24,586 of JBAMDN010000623.1, read as the reverse complement.
CATTCCAACGGACTTCCTCCCGAGCGCCGAACTCTATCTCAAGTTCAGATTAACGCCTCCACCAGAAGTCCACTTCACAGTCTTCAAGTTGCATCAGCGCTGTCTAGATTTCGATGTCTCCGTTTCCGGGCGTTGGTCAACGGAAAACGAGTTTGAGATCAATCTGGCTCTCCTGTGGAGTGGCATCATACGTGCGTTGACTATGGTCAAATGGGCAAGAAAGCACCCTTACCTTCAAAACGATGGTCAGCAGTGATGTCACAGCAAGCAAGCCTCAAAATCCCAACACCTCTTCAAATTACCGAAGTAGGTAGATCCTTTGACCTTCGAATTATGTAACGAAGTTTTTGGGGAAGGGGAAAACCCAGCGGCGCATCAAAAAGATTGAAATGAAGACGTTGTCATGGGAAGTCACAATAAAGTTCACAAATGTCACCGCCACCACGGGCGCTTAACGAGAAGGAAGAGCTGTGGAACTTGTGGATACAAGAACGAGAAAAGGTAGCCATTCGGAGTTCTCTCAATTCTCCTCTGTGCATGCAACTTGGTGGATCAGAGACGCGCTGTGATCCACGCAACATTTCTAATAACGGATTGTGAACACCATAAACGGACTGTATCCGTGAACCCTAACATATAGCGCCAAAGAAGCGGGTGCTTTCGGGACGATTAATAGGCAACAAGCAAAAGGGTTATTGAGAATTAACGAGTCCGTTCCAGGCGTACCTACCATAGCACGAGAGAAAGTTCACGGTTCAAACTCCGCAAAACGCCTTTCAAATTCTTAGCATGGCTGCTAGTTCTGTTCAGTACTTAAGAAATTGATTTTAAGCAAATAATGAAACACCGACTTGTGGGCTGAGCAAAGAATCACCACTCATGTACCTCGTTTCTGAATGTTTATTTCTTGGCACTTGCTCCGCCATCATACAGACCACTCTCTCGGGAAGTTGCGCTAGAAAACAAATCGTATCCGCTGCCATACTAACGAGGATTATTGTATTCATGCTCAGTGTTCTCCAGTCTCCAACACTCAGACGGGGTATGAAACTTCCCCGTGGGAGAAAGAGGGGTCGAAGTTGTAGAGTCGGGGAGGGGCTCGGGCTATCTTCGGTTGTTGATCGAGCTGGTTTGGACTTTGGAGGTACTCCCTTCGTCCTTATCAAAGTCAGGTTCCTAATAAGTTTCGCTGGTCCTCTTGCTGCTTCAATGAGGCTATTCAAGTTTCGAAAGCTTCATACTCGCCTCCTGGTTTTCACTCCCTTGCTCGATCACAGAGAAACCCGAGAGCGAAACGAAAGAGTAAAAGAAGAGAGCCAGAGAAACGAAAGACAGAAGCAACGAGAAACAAAAAACTCAAGGAAACGAGAAACGCGAAACGAGAAACGAAAGACTTCAAAAACCCGAAAGACAGGAGAAACGAAAGATAGACGAAACCACAAACAGATAAATAGCAAGCTTTTAACTCCTCGAAATCAAACGAAAGCCGAGACAAGAGCTGACATTTCGCTGACTCAAAACACTTTCAGTTACCCGGAGGACGAAACATTGATACGCTTCTTATGTGCCCCAGAACAATCGTGATGAACACATTCCTATTTACGGACAACGAAACCAAAATATCAGTATCGACAAAGAAGCATAGAAATAATAGTGGCGTACGATCTGTGCACTAAAGCTTCTCGCAGGATGTTGGGTCGATCGTCATACCCTCAAGGAAGGACATTTCCCTCGACTCTGTTCACTTCCAACTGATCCGAACGCTCCGATAGATCGTACAATTCGTGCAACATCCCACACATGGGCATTTGCTCAACATCTTCAAGCTGTTTGAATTTCTCTCTCGCAACGTATGGATAAAGCTCATGTTTTCTCGATATCTCCTGTTGTGAGCATGAAGGGTGGTTACTCGAACCGGACAAGAGCAATGGCCATCCTGGTGGATGTAATGCGGTCTATTGCATGATGTGACCATTGTAACCTCCTGCTGACAGCTTCAAATGGTTGTGGAAAGCCTATCCGCCGGAGACGATGTAATGGTGTTTGAGGAACTTCCTTGATGTTCGTGTCGCGATCAGCGGGCCTTCGAAATAAGCGACGCGTCAAGACAGCTCTAACACCTGCGTGGCCACAACTTGATTCTGTTACAGTATCAATTCAGCTTTCACATCGCCTTTCCCAATCTGAGTTTTCTATCTCAATTTCTTATCAGATTGATCTTGGGCATACCGTTGCTTTGCAGTTCCTAGTGACTTAGGACATCATCTCCCTGGGTAAGTAGTCCATCTCCGGATTGGTTTGGGAACTAATTTTAATCGTCTGTTACGCTTTCATCGTACTAAACTCATTCGAGACGGATTAGAGCTTGCTACTATACGAAGCTATTCAAGCAAGTGTTCGCGTTACCCTCGTTCATCCGCGTATTAGTGGAATAGAAAGGCTTGTCTTGTCAAAGTATTGATGACAACTTTCGGATCAAGTATTGTCGTCATCATCACGAACTGAACATCCTCTTATCTCGTTATATTGGATATTATTGTATGCTTTTCCTTCATGCGTTGGCATGTAGATGTTGTTTTTGATCATTCAGTTTGATGTATTCATAGCATTCTTGCTTCCTGCCAAGGTTGCTCTTGCTAACTCGATCAGGAAGTCACGATCGTTCAAACACCAACGACAACTCCAAGATCTCTTGCTCAAGTGACCTCTTTCCTTCATCTTATCTTCTTTTTCCCCAAACACCAAATCAGTCTTTTCCCTGGTCTCATCTCGCATGCTGGACATCTCCGGACTAATCCAAGTCCCTCGTTCAACCTCCGTCCTGTCTTCCAAAATGCTCTCTCCAATTGTTTTCCCTCTTCTTCCGACGTTTTACCCACGAGAGGTTTCCCGAATGATGGGTACCATCGTTTTGGGAGCAGTAGTGGTTTAAACCTGAGTTTACACTCGTTTGTGCTGCCGCGCTTTCAAATGAGGAAGACAAGTTCGGCTGGGCTTGTCGTGACGGAATGGGGATTGATTACTGATGTGACGATTTTGGGACAGGCCATGCTGGCGAGGACTTGGGGTGTTGAGAGTCTATCTGAACTTGAGACGGCTGCTATGGTTTTGAATGCGGGTTGTGATCAATTCGGAGGAGAGACAAGGATCGAGTTGACAGTTCAACTTGTCGAAGAAGGTATCATTCCCGAATAATGTCTGAACGTCTCTGTCCGTCGTTTAAGAAAGGAGAAGTCCCTCCTCGGCTTGTTCGACAAATCTTCCATTGAGGTAGACGCCGCACCCCATGTCGTTAGAAATTCATGCTTCGTCCGCCTCGGTCTCGAGGATCAGAGACGCCACTATATCCTCTTACACAATAGTGATAACATCCTTCCATTATATCCATTCACAACGCAAATACAAAATTCTACATCGAAGGCTTCAACGTGACGTAAATGAAAACACGAGATCCGACTGTAGTCTCAATTCCAGAAGAAGCAGATCTAGCTCTCCTTCGTCTTGAAGCACCGTATATTAACCCGCGTCCGAGTGGATTCGAGTCAAGATTCCATGCAGGTTCTTTGGAATCCTTGGCAAAAGAAAAGGCACGACAAGGTGCTATTTATGATACGGTTCCGACGACAGTTGATATTATACTTGGTCGTCCTGGTGCAATTCCTGAGGTTTTTGATCAGTGAGTGACTGTCCTTGCCTCATTCTTTTTACTATGGTACAATACTAACTTGACTCTCCTACACAGAGCCCACGCAGTCTTCGCCAACTTTGGAAGTGGTCCGCCAGCATTTCTGGGCGTATTGTTTGGAGATGCCAAGCCAGAAAGAAAGTTGCCGTTCGATTACCACGATCAATGGCTGTTGTTAAGGCTGCTTCGGAGGATCTACCACTCGACACGTTGGATCCTGTATTCAAAATTGCATATGGCCTGAGCTATGCAGAGATTTGCTTGCGAGGGGAGAAACATGTGATTTGGAAGAAACGAGAAGAGAATTACGCATGAGAAGACGATCAGACGAATGGGGATGCAGAAATGACAAAGTAACGAAACCACTCGGTCCAACCGAAAACCCATGATAAACGTAGAAATCAATGAAATGATAATTAACATTGAAAAACAAATCGGCTGAACCGACAGTGACAAAACAAACCCCATCTTCAGTGGTCTTAAGTGAAAGCGCTGAAATAGGACATAAATGAATCTTGATGTTCCAACAATACCAGGGCTCGGTCAGCCTTAAGTGCGGGTCCGGGCGGCCGAGGAAAATTACGGAGGATACAATGGTATCAGCGCCAAGTACGCGTATCACTTGGCTTTACGAAGTATTACTGTATCCGTACGAGCACGGAACGAATTTGTGTCGATTAATTACCCAAAGCGGAAATTGATAGATTGAATTTCGTGATTTCATTACTGCTGGTTTCTGTTTGCTGTCTTCGTATTTGTTTCTCAGCTCTCGCTCTCAAGGATCTCTCTTGCAGAGCAGACAGTCTCCTTTAGTCGACTCTCTAACTTGCTAACATCCCACTCCAAAACTTCAGGCAATTCAACCCTTAACTGAAAGTCCCTCAGCCCTCGAACACTTGCTTTCATGGGTGACAATAGCTTTTCGAATTGTGCTCCATTTGTCGTCCACCTCTTTCTTGCGTGTTGTAGAAATGGACCTGATCTACTCTTCTCGATTTCATCGTCGTAAATCAACATTCTCAAATTCAGCACTCTTAATCCTGACATCTTCTCTCCTATCGTTTTCCATGTATCTTCCCATGTTTGAAGGTCGTCCGGCGCTTTGGTGGTGTCCGCATCTACAAACGGAAGAACACCTGACCATGTGAGATTCAGATATCTGATTGACGCCAGCCGCGATGGCCGTATTGATCGAGCTAGGAAGAGGATGTTTTGTGGGTGATTGATATCGAATGTATTGCTTTGGTAGAGGAGGTGTGATGCTTCGCTATGAATGCGATGACATGTCTGGAGCAGCCCCAATGAGTTGTCAGAGGTCGCTTTCATATCCATAGCTTCGCCATGACGGTATGTCTGGGTGAGTGAATCAGGACCAAAACATTCGCGGTCGCAAAGAACTTCGTTGTCGCTGTGTGTTGATGAATGATATGTGCATCGTCGATGTCCAAGTCGCTTTGGAAGTTGAACAATATGAAGCGTCTCCTTGCCCAGTACCTCGAGGTATATTTGTTCGCGAATCTCGAGTGGAAGACGGAATATAGGCGAAAGGTTCTGTTGCTCAGGAAGTTGCTTCGTTCGTCCTGGTCGTCTGAAGAATGAAGGTATCAAGTGATTGGGTCTCTCGACAGTTGAAACCTCTCTGTCCTGAAGGGGTAGTTCAAGAGGTTCGTTCTTCTTTCTCTCCTTCATCGCCGCTTTCGTGGCCTTTTCATATCTCTTCAATCTTCGAGCTGCATCCCCAAACCTAGGACTCGATCCATCTCCGTACCAAAACAAGTATGCCAACACACACGGATAGGCAAACAGCAGAAACACCACATCGCCGACCTTTCCAAGGAAAGTCATATCGTCAAATAATCCAAGAGGAACTTCCATGAATTCTAGGAGAAAGGGAAAGGAGAAAATGCCAGAAGGAAAGTTGGAGAATATCGCGATAAAGACAAATCTATCTATAAGAAGAAGTATGAAATGCTCAAGTGGGTCCTTGGACAAGTAATAGAGATATACATGCTTGACACAAGACAAGGGTGTTGTGGTTGTCAGCTTACTATAAGCCAATCCGTAAGCCAATGTTAGGGCGCAGAAGCTCTGAGCTCAGCTGAGTCTCTACTCAGAATGAGCCTAAACAAGTATCTGCTCATGATAATCCCATTTGCTGAATGACGAGCCAACCCCATAAATTAGAAGCTGACATATACAAATTATCTTATACTTCAACATCATTAACCATTGGCGCACTCAGTGGTAGCGGCTACGCCGAACAATCTCTATGCTCGTGTGCTCGTTTGGCGGATGAGTACCAAACGATTCTCCAGTGAATCGCCGAGGCACTATGGTTCGCGGGAGAATACACGGAAGGCAAGTCCATTTTTAAGCCTTGGTAGACGCCAAGCAAAAATCAATTTGGGTTGTCGTTTTGCTGAGCAGAAATTCCATGGTTTTGAGTATTCAATTTATGGTGGGCGGCGATCTCCTACGACAAGAATTGAGATGTGGATTCGACGTACCGTACAGAACATTATTTTGGTCGTAACATCGTCGTATAAATTTAAAAACTTTCGATTGCTTCAAAGATTGCCTGGCGTTCTTGCTTTCACTAAATTTCGCATATGAAGAGTCTGATTTTGTCGACAGATTGTAGTTCGCGTTGATGGTTATTCCTCCACCGGATCGATCTGAGTAAACAAATCAGGGAATTTGTCTGGTTTACCTTTCGAAATCGAAGAGCAAACAACCATCTGAAGTTTGTCTTGAAACGAAAGCACTTGATCGTTGGTAGATGCCCCATCAATAGCTAAACGAAAGTGCTTCAACCCACGCAGATTTTCGACCGGCATTTGCATCCACTGTCTCATGAGCGCGAAAGCGTTTTCATTCCATCCATCCGGGTGGTTGGCTTGAGAATTAAGTAGTATTCGCAACTTGACTTCAAGACTTCGAAGAGACTTCATCTGGTTGCAGATGACCTCCCACATCTTATCCCAATTGGCGTCAATTCCTGACCACTCGCCCGGGCGTGGGTGAACTTTTAATACTCGGGCGCGCCCGCTCACCTGAAGAAATCTGATAGACTCAAATAGATTTGGGCGAATTAATCTGGTCAGTGAGATGATTGTTTCTGGGTATTCTGCTTCGAATACGTTGGATGAGTATAATAAGCCGACCCCTTGTGAATAGTTCTGTCTGCATGTTAACAATAGTGCAGGAAAGCCGCTGGATGATTCAAATGTTGGCGTTGAGCGGTAGGAGGCCAGACTCCAGAGTGGTGAAGCGCAGTTTCTGTTGCATGTCTTTTGCTCCCAAAATAATCCATTCTCGTCGTTCTTTGCAGAGCATCGGATATATCCTGGTCGATCTTTCATATCAACAAGATGGAGCAGCTCCATGCCGATGACAAGCCTAAATATCTCTTCTCTGATTTCATATGGCAGTGCGAGCAAGCGGGAACTTTGGACCGGCTGTCGTCTCCATGAGTTTCTGGAGTCGCTGGAAAGCTCTGGCCACAAAGAGAAGAACGTTGAACCCCCGTCCCTCTTGCGGCTCATCCATCCTTTGGAATGGTCGGGTCTAAGATCTGCTGGGTCTCTGCTGCGGTGTTTGGATATCTTCCCAAGTTTCGTCAGGCTTTTGATTCTTTCACAGGAGATAGAAACCCAATTGATAATTGGCCAATCGTATCTATTGATCAATGCTCGACGTTCTCTGTGTTGATGCATGCTGAGAAATGAAGCCGTGGCAAGTCGAGACGAGGCTGGCAATTGGCCCAATTCGGTAGAATGGTAAGAGGAGGAATGATTGAACTTGGCGTACTCGCGAGCGTATAGAGCTAGGTACGAATGCAGGAAAGTAATCAAGGCAGGTCAAATTGCTCTACATAGGTTGGATGAATGCTGGGGAAAGAAGAGGAGAAAAGGGAAAAGCAGAAGAAATGATGAGGCTGCGGGAGGAGGAAAGCCTAGTGGTGAACCTGGCGAAGCTGAGCCAATCATCAAAGCCTCGTCTTGGCGGTGGAAATGTTCCAAAATCTTGGTCCCTCCAGACGGGACGGAAGTTTCGAAGCGTTGATATCTTCTTGCGTAATCCTCTCATAATAATGATAAAATACTGCGACAAGCTTGAAAGTGTTCGAGGAGCAGGTCGTCGTTCAAGAAGAGGGGAAAAACGAGGAGTACCATGGTCACTTGAGAAAGCCTTAGCATAACGACTCGCCTTTACTCTTTCTTGCCTAGATTCGGTCAATTGATATATTCTGAGAGAGCCTGACATTGCTTCGTTTTCAATCGTATTAGAAAGAGGTTAGAAGGAATTCTGGAAATAGTTGTCTGAGGCTGTCAAGACTAGGGATCGTACTAAGCAATAAGTTTTCAATTGAAGGTATCCACATGCCCCTTCCATATTCCATATTACTATGCAGTATAAGACATTAGGTTTTCGTGTGTACAATCATAGCCGTGATTACATTATTGCATGAACAAGCCTCCAACGAGTGCGATCCCAACGGATGTAAGAACGACCTGAATGAATCCAACACTTAGCGCAATGGCAGCATTTCCAGCAGCACTAAAATCAAGTCAGCATTAATTCACATTCTGTCACCTCCTCCTATCATCTAATGACACAAGAAAACATGAGTACTTACGGAGAAGATCCAGAAGGACTAGCAGCGGCACCAGTTGCCGAAGATGTTGGCGATTCCGAACTGCTACTCAAAGTCGAATCGCCAGTACTTGAAGGACCTGTCGCTTGTGCATTTTGTGCAGGATCCGAAGAGTTCCATCTATTGCTCTCTTCGAATGTCCAACAAGTGAGTCCTATATCAAGACCAAATTTTTTCTTCGTCTCAGTGAAGGTCAGGGAAGACAGATTCTTGCCGAGGGCTACGCAGTCGAGGTCTCGAGTTGACTTGACATTGAAGAGGCCGACTTTTTGAAGGGATGGGAAAGAGATTCTAAGAAGGTCAATTTTAGAGTGTGTTTGATGATCAGGTTTGGGATGCGGCTTTAGAACATACTCGTCGAACCTGCCATCGATTAAGATACTACCGGAGACGTTCTGCAATGCAGGGAATATTGCTTTCCTGAGCAACGGGTTACCCATAAGTACAAGGTCACCTGTGATGTTCTCAAGTTTTCTACATGTTTCAATGGTTAGAATTTTCGTCCCGGTTCCATAATGTAAGATTTAGAAGTTGAGAAGATAGCCCTTTAGGTCCTTTGTCATGTGCGTCTCAAGATAATACACCTGAACGCAGAGCCGGACGATGAAGCTCATACTTACGGAAAGGAAACCTCAGTCAAATTGTTCAAATACGCCGCCAGGATACCACCTTGCCACGACGCGGTAGTATTCTTCAAATCCGGAAAGGAAATGAGAGTGACAGCATCTTTCGTCCTGCTGTTAGGCCGGAGCTCTGGTCCAAAATATCCAGCGCTGATTCGGCCGGCAGATACCATACCAGGCAGATTGAATGGGCCAGAGAAGTTATGACCAATAAAGACGACATCCTTGAAGACCTGACATTTAGAGTAGGCATCAACTTGCGTTTGGTTCTCCATAGAGACCCAGAAGTCGTCGCATGCTGGAGACTTACTGCTACCAAAGGACTGACCTAAGACGAGATGTGTCAGACGAGGAGGAGGAGGATCAAAAAGCCAAGAACGGGGTGGGGTGGCTTACCTGAGGCGGAGGAGAGGAGGGTAAACAACCCTGCTGTGAGAAGGAACCGCATGACGATTGTTTTGGACCAAGATAAAGGATTGACTTTAGTGAGAACCAACAACACAAACAAGACAACACGATGAAAAACATGCGCGCGCAACAAAAGACATTGAAAACCTCGAAAGTTGAGGTCGCGATGCAGTATGACTCCTGACCTTCTTTGCTGTGCCTCATTTCCTCTTAGCGTCGGATAATAACCTGAGTACCTGCCTATACGAGAACCCCAAATTCACATCGCGGAGTATTGATACACTTTGCCATCAAAGAACGATTTATTCAAAGAGAATCTGTGAAAACAAAATGAAAAAACATTCAGTTGGTCTTCTGGGACTGATCATGATAGTAGGTGCTTCACTCGCGCTGCTACATGTTCGTGAACAACCCATCTCGGTACTCGAGATAGCCCAAACGGGTTGCAAACATCGGGAATGAAATGGAATTGAAACAGCCAGCTAAAAGCTGCCGCGAACAATAGAAATCGCAAAATTGAATAGGGGCACATTACCACAAACTCATTTGGCTGGGGAAGGATGTCCAGAAAGAGAGTTCAACATCCTGCGAACCATGGAGATTATGCGACACTCGTCGGTAAACAAACTCTGACAAGAAAACATGCCATCAAGAAGAGCGCGTACTTAGCATCTCGCTAATCTCGGCTTCGGCAATGAAGATCATGTAGATACTCGAAAAAGTGACAGATTTGGAAAAGTGGTGAAGGAACTAACACCACATCTGGTGATTACTCTGATACTTCTACTGTACGACTTGCACTGCGCATCTAAAAATAAGCAAAATAAGCCGCTCTTCCATCCTCCGGTTAGGGAGGATTGATGCATTTTCAAGCACTCGCCAATCGCTACACCACCACAACAATCTATTCTTCGATTTCGTACCGGTACTTCGTTCCACTAATCCACAATTTCATCCTGTCTGAATGCGAATCCGAAGCCAAGTGCTCAAGAAAGGACCGGAATATTGTGCCGTCTGAAAGGAATCGGCAGTGCTATATTTGGGGCCAAACTGCACACGTTCCACTATGTTTCGGTTACTTGGTGAACGAATGCTCCGTGTTTCAACTCCCGTGAACTCAACAGCCGCTTGTCCGCTGAAAATCGCACAGCGATGCGAACGACACCGCCCATCTCGCATCAGGGCCGGCTCACGGCTTGTCCTCCCAGACAGTTGGGAATAGACGCGTGCTGATGCGACACAGAGGGACAACGGGCTCAGCACACCACATTCCACTCCACCGTTCCACAAGGCATTGATGACTGCTGCGATGAGATTCTACATCCCGTACTAAGGGGTGGGCATTGCCGGAGTCGATCATTGGATGTTTCAAGCCATTTGTGCCCTTGGGGGTTTCGCAGGCCAAGTGGCCGCGTCATTTGAGTGGAAGCCGCTCTTTCCAAGACGACGAACAAGCTTGACTCGAGGCTCGGCGAGCATCATTCATGCTGTGCAAGGCAAAGCTGTCGTTTATTAATATCAAGATCCTCCTGGTAAGTCTGCTTGGCGTTCTTTTGATATTATCACCAATTCCGCTGCCCTTTGCGTTTCGTTCCTTTCCTGGCATTCGTTCTTTGTTTTCCATTCTTTCGTCTTCTTCAGCGACAAAGCACGTCCACTACACTTCCATCAACAACGACAAACATATTGAGAGTGGTAAGCCACACACTACGGTACGATCAGGTACCTTGCGTCCACTTTCGCCACGTCCTTCCATCCACGGTTTAGAGTTGCTGAACTGGCGTACTGTACTTGCGCAATCGAATAGCAACAAACCGACCAGTCCGCGTCATCCGCACATAGAGATAAAGCTACAAAGGGTTCACGTTTGAAGGCAGAATATCTCTGCACAGCATTAAGAGAAACACACAATCATGAGGGGAATTCAAAACATAGTTTTGGGGGCATCGATATTGTCGACATGTGCAGAAGCAATATATCTTAAGGAAAGGTCAGACGATGCGCCGGCCAAAGTTGTCTCATTACCCATACAGCGAAATCAAATAAGGAATCCAGTTTTGAGGGACAGCATCAGGCGGCGAGGTACACAGCAGGTTACCTTGGACAATTTGGTCTGTCTTTACCAGTAATTCCAAATCTACCGACAATTACTAATTAAATATTACAGGCAACACTTTATTTTGCGAATGGATCGATAGGAACACCGGCTCAAGCGCAGAGATGGCATCTCGACACCGGCAGCAGTGACTTATGGGTGAACACTCCCGCTTCAGAGCTATGTTCAGATAGGGATAAGGTTTGCGCATATGCGGGCTCGTACAGCGCAAACTCCTCGAGTACATACACGTACATTTCCAGCGACTTCAACATATCATACGTGGATGGGTCAGGCGCAACCGGAGATTATGTGTCGGATACCGTCTCAATTGGCAAGACGAAGCTGGAAAGCTTACAATTCGGTATTGGATATGTCAGTTCTGCATTCGAAGGAATTCTAGGAATTGGGTACCCGATCAACGAAGTACAGGTCGGCCGAGCAGGAAAACAACCATATGACAATCTCCCCGCGAGAATGGTCACTGAGAAATTAATTACCACACCTGCCTACAGTATCTGGCTTAATGACCTCGACGCCAGCACAGGAAGTATCCTCTTCGGCGGCGTAGACACAGAACAATACATGGGCACGCTCGAAACCGTTCCCATCCAAACCACATCCGGCTACCACGCTGAATTCCTCATCACCCTCACCAGTCTCACCTTCGGCGGTAAATCCATCGCCTCCAACATCGCTCAAGCCGTTCTCCTCGACACCGGCAGTTCACTTACCTACCTCCCCAACAGCATGGCACAAAACATCTTCGACATGACGGGAGCTGAATACGACAGTCAAGCCTCCGCAGCATATATTCCCTGCTCGCAACGCACCAACACATCAACTCTCGATTTCACATTCTCCGGCCCCAAAATCAGTGTCGATATGTCTGAACTCATCATCGACGTTACTTCGCCCACTGGCCAACCTTACACATTCGCCGGCACACGCGAACGCGCATGTATCTTTGGGATTGCCCCCGCTGGCACCGGAACAGCCGTTCTGGGAGACACTTTCCTGCGAAGTGCGTATGTCGTGTACGACATGGGAAATAATGAGATCTCACTCGCCCAGACGAGATTCAACGCTACAAGTAGCAGTGTGCAGGAGATTGGAAGTGGTGCGGATGGTGTGCCGAATGCGAGTGCAGTTAGCAATCCTGTCACTGCAACTGGTAGATCTGGTGGAGGCGCGAGGATGACGGGGACGGCTACGCTTGGATTGGGATCTGCTGAGTCGGGAGGTATAGCTCTGAAGGGGAGTGTATCGTCATTATGTGCTTTTGGAGTAGTTGTTGTGGGGTTGATGCTGGTTATTTGATTTTGATCAGAGGAGAATGGTATTGTCTTGGTGCGTGTATATGGGATGGTATATGGGAAATGGCATAAAGGGATCATTTGAGGGTTTTAGCGATGCATTGGGAACCGGCGTTTTTCTTCTGTTTTTGGTGGTATTTGATGGGCATTTCATGGCGCGGGAAAGGCAAGATTAAGAAAGAAAGAAAGAAAGAAAAGGATAGCTTCGCGGCATCTACATATCTAGTGGTACGTAAGTACAGAGAAAAGAAGGAGATCCAGATTCAGATCTAGATTCAAAAAAGAATGATACGAATTGTTAAGTCATGCACAAGCTCCCTTGTCTATTGTGTGAAGGGTGAGAATCCGAGATATATTTACTAGCGTTCTTCTCAATTAGCAAGTTGATACGAGAGGATGATATATACGTACCCACAATATTTACGACTAATGCTTCATAGATTGGAGGAGGCGAGTTAGTTTGATATGGTGAAGGGGATTCAGTCAACAGACTAAGGGCGTATTTGCTGCAATTCCCGTTCTACTTCTCGCAGTAAACATAGGTATCAATCTAGCGAAATAAATGAATAGTCCTCAAAAGGACCACACGACAAACAGAATTTTTGTCTGTACAGCTTTGGAACGGAGGCAAACAAAAATCTGTTCACGTAAACCCCCATTTTGTTGTTGGGGCACAGAATGAAGAAAAGGTGTTGACAAATAATTCCAACAAAAAATGAATTGCGCTTCTGAGCATATGCTCAGGCGTTGGGAAATTTGTATTGTAGGATAGTGTGAACCATCGTCAATAGCCCAACGCGGGGGTCGAACCCGCAACCTTCTGATGACCGTTGATGCTCACACATTAAGAGTCAGACGCTCTACCGATTGAGCTAGCCGGGCGGGCTTTTGCTATTTGTTGGAAGCGACCCTGCTTAATTAGTTGTATATTCATCCCATAGAATTTGTGCGGGAGGGTGGGTTCAGGCTCTTAGCGATCTGAGGGCGTTAGTGGCTTGGCTTGAGACAACTTCGGGATCTCTCCTTCACCAACTCCAGACTTGGTATATGTAAACCTTTGACTACAGAGAACATTCTGTTCTTTCAACTTGTCTTCTTGCTCTTTCAATCTTTGTTTCGGTACAATTTTATGGTTCTCTAGCCGCCTCAAAGCGTCCGACACAGGCACTTCCAGTCCAGCTCGAAAGCTGAGGCGGGCCAAGTCAAATCCATCATCCAAGAATGTTTGATACAAGGACTACTTGCGTACGGCATCTATCCGCCACGACCTCTCCTACAACTATACTCCTCCATGTGATTTCTCCTTCTTGATGTCCGATATCACGCATCACTTGGCCCTCATCCTGCGAAACACAATCCCCCTAAGTCTAACGAATCATTTTCTCCCAAAAATTGGCAGCCTAGCCTTGAATCGTCAGCTCCTTTTTCCCTTTGTGCTTTCAAGCCAAAACAAAAACGTTTGGCTGAAAAAAGTCGTCGTGTACCATGTTACGATGTGGGACTTCACATAATCTAGGTGCCTGAAGTTACAGAGGTATCAAGTAGGTATCTTTTTGACGGAGGTAAGATTTGCATGCAGTGGGCGAATAGTGTAGCCGGCTTGGTTCTTGGTTGTTTTGGTTGGTGTGGTGGTGGGTGGTGGTTGGTGCGGCTGTGTTGTTTGTCGGAGTGACAAGAACTGTTCTTTTACTTCTTCCCTTTCTTTTATTTTATTTTTATCTTCCTGTCGGTATTTTCGTAATTTCAAAATCGATTTGTTTGTTGGTGTTCTCATCGCATATATCGAATCGATATCAAAGAGTGAGAATACAATCAAGTGACTTACAACCTCGAATCAGCGTCAAGACTCAACGAGAGCTCTCGCGACAATGGATCAAGAAGCTATAGCTGCTGCGATGGATTTCATCGATCAAGGACGATGGTATGTCATTGCTCTATTTATCTTGCCCATCTCTACAGCATATGCTAACACTCTCGTCCTCTCCAGCCCAGTCTACGCCGTTCGTCTCTCCTTTCCCACTCATCTACCCAAAAATCACATGGCATTTTCTAATGAACAACACCAGAGTTTCTTCGGCGCAATGGGATGTTCCGTCGCCATGATCTTCAGCAGTTTAGGCGCAGCCTATGGCATCGCAAAATCCGGTGTTGGAATCTCAGCGGCGGGTGTCTTGCGCCCTGATATGATCGTTCGGAGTCAGTCTAAATCCCTTCCTCCCTTCCTTCTCCTCATCTTATCCCTACGCATCTCTAGATAAACAACAAGCTGACCTCATCTGAAGACCTCATGCCACCCATCCTCTCCGGCATCCTCGCCATCTACGGCCTCGTCGTTTCCGTGATCATCTCCACAGGCCTCAAAGAAAAATCCGCCCTCCATACCAACTTTCTCTATCTAGGCGCGGGTATCGCAGTGGGATTGTGCTGTCTCGCTGCCGGCTTTTGCATTGGTATTGTGGGTGATGCAGGCGTTCGAGGAACCTCCCAGCAGCCGAGATTGTTTGTGGGTATGATGTTGATGTTGATCTTTGCTGAGGTATTGGGTGAGTACATTTCTCTGCTTTAGTAAAGAATTTGGTTTGGAAAAGGAATTTGACTGGGGTGGGGAAAAGGAGGTGAGAGGGGGGTGCAGCGGGCTGGGCCAATGGTTTGGTGATGCTGTGATGGGATTTGAATGAACTTTTGAGATCTTTTGCTGACTTCGTTCGATTTTGGTAATAGGTATCTACGGTTTGATCGTCGCGCTCCTCCTCATTACTGGATCGACTCAAAATGTCACCGAATGCTTGTGAGCGATGGCCACACGAAGAGGAATGAAATGAACGTGGGTTAAAAGAGAGTACGAGAGGTTGTTCAATCGTGGAGATAGCGGTTGCGAATATGGACGTATTTTCGAAGTCTGTTGTATGATTGGATTGGAAAGTTACAGTTGTGCGCTCAACTAGCATTTCTTTCATTTCTTCACGCAGAAGCGCTTTTGCCGTTAGTGATTTACTTCCAAACTGTATGGTATTGTGGATGTGAAATTTGGAAACTTGGCTTACACATTGATCACCAAGACTAGAAAGTTCAATAATAACTTGGTGGGTTGGATTTATTCATGAGCTAGATTATTCTGGGACACAGATATGGCTTTACACCGAGACTCTCAGACTCTCAGGCCCAACTTTTCCTTGAATCTTAACAGGGAGCCCAGGCGGCAAGAGACATATCGATTCCACACTAACAGGGCTGGAATCTAGAAATATTGACTTGGTCAAAACGCAGGATCTCGAAATGGGAATTTATTTACACGTTATTGGATTTGACGATTACCGAGCCTTTATCAGGAGAGAGAGAATTTCAGAACATTTACATTATTTCAAGACTTGGTAGACTCATTGTTTTTTCAAGTGAGGATCAAGAGCAAGTCTCCAAGCAGGTTTAGTAGATGGACTTTACGAGAATCCTATCCCAACGCCATTATGCAAACTTCTAGTTGTTACTCGAAGATCCAGGGTGCTGCGAGTAAAGTCAAGAATCAAGATCGAGTTGGTGATACAAATGCGTGGCCAGTTATTTTATGTACAGGGAACATGGGTGAGCTATTGGTAGACTGGAGGAGCGGCACAAATTCATGAGAATCAGATCTTGAGCATCGTAATATAATGGCCATATGGCACATATTGTAAGGCCTATTAAGACAAAGAAAAGTCATTTGGGGTAACAAGAAGCTTGAGAGAAAGAGGCACAAATGTCACATGACTCTTTTAGTCAACTGTATTGGTCTGTAGGTAGATAAATAACAAGTGGAAGAAGCGCTATTAGTAGTCTCTGGTATGCTATATACTAAGGCTTTTGGATTCTTATTCAAATTGCCAATCTGAAGGTCGATGAACACGTGATCAGATGTCGTCCATTTTGGAACAGCTCTTGGCAGGCTGCAGCTCTCCAGCCTTGGATGCGTTCGTAGCCTCGAGCTATCAACATCATAACAAAACCCCACGAACCATGAGGTGATAGCTTGACGAGACAGATGGCTCTTGAACCATCAAATGGCTATGCAGCTGCGGCTCGCAGTCTCTCACAACTCAACGAGAACACCCTTCCCATCTTTAATGTCGAACCTGTCCAACTCCAATTCGCGATCGCATCGGATTTCGTGGCTGCCCAGGTTGCAAACAATGTCCTAGTGCTGGCTTTGTCGAATGGCAGAATTCTGAGAATTGATCTAGACAATCCGGCCGATATTGATGGTAAGAAGCTTCACCCCTCGTCTATTTGAGTTGTCCTTTGACGTATTGCAGACATCGACTTGCCAAAGAAGACATCAGAAGTTGGCGTCATACGGCGCATGTTTCTGGATCCCACAGCTTCACATCTCATAATTTGCACTGCTCTGGGAGAGAATTACTACCTCCACACACAATCACGAAGTCCACGACCGCTCTCCCGGCTCCGGGGCGTCGCAATTGAATGCATCGCGTGGAACCCTGCTCTTCCAACCACCTCTACACGGGAGATCATAATAGGAGCCTCCGATGGAAACATTTACGAGGCATACATTGAGACGTCTACCGAATTTTACAGAAAGGAGGATAAATATTTGAAAAATCTACAAAAGATTCCAGATGGTCCCGTAACTGGTCTCTGGATTGATACGGTTGCGGATCCTAGGAAATCTGATGTTAGGAGGGTGGTAGTTGCTACACAGGACAAGCTGTATCACTTGATTGGCAAGATTGGACGAGCAGCTCATGAAGGTGGTGCGTCGATATACACAAAACTCTTCGATACAGAGCAGCCTACTGTTCATGAGATATCGAGAGTCTCAGCGCAAGCCCCTTCATCATTAGTAGTCTCCCCAGATGCGCCTGATTCTACTTCACTAGAAGGGATTGTTCCCGATCGCATTTTTGCCTGGCTGTCGTCGCAAGGTGTATATTATGGTCGACTACTTACATCACCTGCTTCGCAAGAGTTAGGCAACCATGTCTACGCGGATGCAAAATTGTTACCTAGGTCCCAACTACCCGCCGCAGAGACAGCGAGTGGTCGTAAGAAGCCAACTCAAGATCCCATAGATTCGATTGCTTTGACTCAGTGGCATATCTTGCATCTCGTCGGACCTCGCATCATAGGAGTAAATCGGCTGGACGATAGGGTTATATTCGACCAAATTGTGCTGGAACCTGGAGAACAAGCTCTGGGATTGTTTGCAGATCAGCAGAAAAACACATTCTGGTTGTTCACGGCTCGAGAAATCTTTGAAATCGTGATTACGGACGAGGACAGAGACGTTTGGAAAGTTATGCTGCAAACAGAACATTTCGATGCGGCTTTGAGGTATGCTCGAGGACCAGCTCAAAAAGATGCAGTTGCAACGGCATCAGGAGACTACCTTGTGAGCAAAGGAGCATATATGGACGCCGCAGGAGTATATGGGAAGAGCAGCAAGCCATTTGAGCAGGTCGCTCTGATCTTCGTGGACAACGACCAGCAAGATGCCTTGCGGAAATACCTACTAACGAAGATTACAACCTACAAAAAGTCTTCCAAGATGCAACGCATCATGATTGCCAGCTGGCTGGTCGAGATCTTCATGTCAAAATTGAACTCTCTTGATGATACTCTAATCACAAAAGCAGAGCTATCAGCAACACTGAATCCAGCCCAGACGAAAGATCAGCTCGAAGCAATACAGGCGGATTTCCAGGACTTTGTGAAAAGATACCAAGATGATTTGGATAAGCGGACAACATACGACATCATCAGCAGCCATGGCAGAGAAGATGAGCTGTTGTACTTCGCTGGTGCCGTCAATGATTATAATTATGTCCTTGGATACTGGATGCAAAGAGAGCGATGGAAGGAGGTGTTGGATGTCCTCAAAAAGCAAACCGATCCCGAAATTTTCTATCGCTATAGCAGCGGGTTAATTACCCATGTTGCTACGGATCTTGTTGAAATTCTCATGAGACATTCGGCTCTCAAACCTCGAAACCTCATCCCGGCTCTCCTTAACTACGATCGAAACTTTCAAGGCCCACTTTCGCAAAATCAAGCAGTTCGATACTTACTACATGTCATCAATCAACTGAACTCAACGGACGCGGCTGTCCATAATACTTTAATTTCTATTTACGCCTCTCATCCGTCAAAAGATGAATCGGCTCTTTTGTCATATCTCGAATCTCAAGGCGAGGAACCGAGCTACGACTCGGATTTTGCTCTTCGACTGTGTATCCAGCACTCGAGAGTTCAATCCTGTGTTCACATTTACAGTACTATGGGCCAGTATCTTCAGGCAGTTGAGCTTGCCCTTGCACACTTCGAGATTGACCTAGCATCACTCATTGCTGACCGTCCTTTATCCAACCCACCTCTCCGCAAGAAACTCTGGCTTGCAGTAGCCAAGAAAGTTATTTCGCAATCCAACGGCATCAAGACAGCGATCGACTTTTTGAAACGGTGCGACTTGTTAAAAATTGAGGATCTGATACCCTTCTTCCCTGACTTTGTCGTCATTGATGACTTCAAGGAAGAAATCTGCGCAGCACTAGAAGATTACAGCCGCAACATTGATGCGTTGAAGAAAGAAATGGACGAATCGTCCCAGACAGCAACCAACATCAAAATCGACATTGTAGCTCTAGATCATCGATACGCGATCGTGGAACCAGGGGAGAAATGCTACGTCTGTAGTCTGCCACTTTTGAGTCGACAGTTTTTCGTGTTTCCTTGCCAGCATGCTTTCCATAGTGACTGTCTAGGTCGGAAAGTGATGGAGCAGGTCGGAGTAGGAAAGAGTAAGCGGATTAGAGAGTTACAAATGTTGGTTAGCAAGGGAATGGTCACTGGGCTTAAGAGAGAGCGAGCGATACAGGAATTGGATGGATTGGTTGCGGGTGCTTGGTATGTTCATCTACTTTTGATTCCTTCCTCCCGATATATCGCTCTCCATTTTCGCCCTATTCATCCAAGGAATACATAACTAACCTCTCGATCAAAACAGTATACTATGCAGCGATTTCGCCATAAAGCGAATCGACGAGCCATTCGTGGTAGCAGGAGATGACAGAAATGAATGGGCACTCTAGGTGGCTGTGGTGATAATATAAACTCGTTATTCAAACCCAGAAACTTTGTGAAATTCCCAAATATTCCTTCGTCGTTTCTTTTTCTTTTCAGCATCATTATTGGCTTCTCATACAATCAACTTTCCATTGTTTCAACCCAAGGTTTTTGTTGCACTTCGCATCCACAAACGCCGATCCGGATGATGCGATTTCATTTCGGAGATTGTGCGTGATGACTGTGTCTTGCGAGGAGAAGTTCTCATCGGCGTTTAGATTTCGGTCTGGTCAGGTCAGGTTTGGTCATGGCACTTGGAACTTGGAAATTTGTATGAGTATCCACTTTTTGAACGAGAGTGGTCATCATGGCTCACAAGGTTGTTGGAGATGTCTGGATGTGGTCATTGCTACCTTTCCGGGCTGTGACCTTTTCTTCATAGCATTGGAGGTTTACTTTACTTGAGGCAGCGTGTTCCCAACTTCAAGAATTAGTTTCACTACACTCCGTGCAGCGATTCCAAATAATATATCTGGATTTGCGGAGCAGAAATGTTTCTTCACAGTAACATGAAATTGTATGTACCATGTATCCAACTTAATAGTCGTGAGCCAAGAAATTGAAAACTTATTGTTCGATTTTCTTGGAAATAGATAATCAACGACCAGGACAGCACAAATCCAAGGATTCAAAAAAGTATCATGATGCATTCTTTCGCACGTATTCAATCCGGACATTCTAGCATAATCACAAGCTACCATCCTTACCGCCCTACGGCCGTATTCACAATTCTGGCGCGAAGTCATCTGATGCACCATAGTGTGTGTATATAGATATCAATTGACAATCGTAGATGAGAGCCCAAATTCACATTTAAAAAAGCCCTCAATACAACAGAGTTGCAAAAGAAAATAAGGCCTCATCTCCTTCCCCTCTCGTTTCACAAACCACCTATCCCAAATACAATGTGTCGAAGGAACACCTCTCATCAAAATGCTCGTGGATGTCATCTTCCCAATAGCCAAAACACGCACAAAAAAGTGCAAAATTGTGATGTTCGAGGTTAACATTGCGAGGTATTGAACCACACCCGATTTGAACGGATAACCTTCCGCTCTGGAGGCGGACGCGCTACCGTTGCGCCAGCGGTCCTCGATCTGATTATGACTAAGACGAGCTTAATAAATATTATTAAAGGAGACGAAACGAAATGAAAGAAGGTGGAGGAGATGGGCTGAAAATAGCTGGTATTGGTGTGGAAGCGGAACATCCCACTTTTGAAGGAATAGGTTTAGCGTGGTCATGGGACTGTGCCACGGACGTACGGATAAAATCGTGAACGAGGGAAGTGCAATGTGATTCGTATTCTTTCCTATTTTCTGGAATGGATTTAAACTTGAGAAGTCTTGAATCGGATTTGATTGTGGTCTGCTAGGAGATACAAAGCGTTTGGAGAAAGTGTTGGGTTTGAAGTTTTGGTTGATTCTATTTGAACAATCAACAAGGTCGACCATGGGGAACCGAAGATGAAGATAGGGTCTTTTATCGGGACCACGAAGCGATCGATGGACTTAGAGAACATTGTGTCTCTACAGTTCGTTGACAGATTTTCCAACTCAAGTGAAGTTGGGACTGGCACAGGCCCTGGAGGATGAATGCCCTGAAGTTTTCCTGTCTTGTGTTCCTCGAGCTGAAGTTCTCAGCTGTACGGTCTGATGATCTGGGCCTTTTGATTACATGTTGGATATCATATATTGAATCATGATACTCTGCTGGCATGACTTTTTACGTTCAGTAAGTTAAGAGGTATTGAAATCGAAGACCTCATTTGAGAACTTACCGTATGGATCTGATTATCTATCATGGGAACTATCCCGTTGTCTGTTACTCTCCAGACGAGGAGGGAGGTTTTCTTGTGGTTGGCTTGGAGCGAAACTTTTCATCTGACCTTATTTATCGAATATTCTTTAGCGCGCAGTCTGTATTCTATTCACTTTTGGGTTGATATGAATATTTCTGAAGATTCAATTCACCTCCTATATTTAAGCAGGAGGCATGACGAATACCGGTGAATAAACACCCGGTCCTCTAGATCTAACATCTCGATCCGATGAAAGATCAATATTTAGAGCAACAAACTTTCTCTTAAAGACTTGAAGAGATATCGCCAACATACATCAAGGTACATATGAATCCTTCCAAAAGCCCAATCCCGACTTCCAAACTCACTAATGAAGATGTGCACAACAACAAGCATGCAATACATCTGCAAGCACAAAACCTCAACCATGACAAGATGTCCTCACAACCCCGAATCGTGCGGAAAACTTCCAACGCAATGTCCCAAGAAACATGAAAAGAAGTTGGATGGGTGTGATAAGCTTTGTGATGAGTGCTTTAGGGAAAAGGTCAAGGAGACGGTGGAGTATGAGAAGATTATGGAGAATGATTATAGACCAATCTGGGGAGTTGGAAGATGAAGGAGGGAATGAGAGGAGGTGTTGGATGTGTGAATTTGGGAAGGTGGAATGGTGGATATCATGGAAGTGTGTGAAGAAGTTGGGAAGATGGTTTGGTTGGGTTCTCGATTGGAGTAGGTTGGTCGCGTAGTTTTGGGAAGCCAACGACTTTATGATACCCAATAAACGGAGTAAAAAAACACATTGGAGGACGGACATCAAATTCTGAGAATTT
Organism: Tetracladium marchalianum; assembly: GCA_037074945.1. NCBI lineage: Eukaryota > Fungi > Ascomycota > Leotiomycetes > Helotiales > Tetracladium > Tetracladium marchalianum. The sequence goes on along the minus strand of JBAMDN010000623.1, from coordinate 2,055 downwards.
TGTGTACAAGTGTGATTTTTTAAAGTGAGGCTCGATGAAATTAGGTGTGGCAGGACGTAACACCGAACCTTGTATAACAAAACACAACACACAGCTGAGAAATGAAATTGGCAACGAATTGGATAAATAGGAGTAGCCGGTCTAATTGTGCTTGATTGAGTGGTATTCATAATTCTCGCATGTCAAGTCAATACCTCTTGACAGAACCAGTGGTGTGTGGCACCAACCCAGCAGATAATTCTCCTCATCTCACTCCGCATACTCAGTGTGGGCAAAAATAGAAAGTAACAAGAATAAGGTAGGACTCACACCTTCGCTACCTGTTTATGTTTGCTTTTCATGACCAGGATCTGGTATTCCCTTTGGCTTTTGGTGATTTGTTTTGGGCTCATCCTCCTCACTCCATCAGGTTCACGCTGAGGGATTGTGCATGAAACACCACCCTGGAACAGCTGTAACATGAGTAGCAGGAGTTGACTTTCACAGGAATGCTTCACAGAAGGACATAAATGTCCATTGTCATCGGTTAAACAGTGGCTTTTCTATATCAATTCAGGAATAATAAAGAACAACACATGGTGTCGCAAACAGTGATATGTTTGATCTGTATTGTGAATGGCAGAGTCGATGGCCCGTAAATAGAGAATTGGCTTGTGATATGTGCCAAGGCCTTACCGAGGGCACTGGCTGAATTGCGATCCACCACCAAATGACGAGCGCTGGGCGGTTGGCGCTGGCTTGACGTCGTCTATCTTCCGTCGCATTCCTCCACCTTACGCAACTCCACCACACACAAAACACCAACCCCCGACATCTACAGCAACAACAACTCTTCGCACCAACATCTTGCACCTAAGGCTTTTGCTCTCGAGATCTATCTATCATACCACAAAACGCCTCACAATGTCATCCTTCCAAGACAAGGCTCAGGCTCATATCAGCCAGATTGATAAGGAGGTATGTGCTTAAGGCCCCCTCCCAAAAACCCCTCTATCGTATCTGCGAGCTGGCATCGAGCTTTCGACCTCCTCGAGCACCACCAGCGCATTCATTTATAGGAACATCCTCACTAACTACATTGTCCTCTACTAGTTGTCCAAGTACCCCGTCTTGAACAACCTCGAGAAGCAGACTTCCGTCCCCAAGGTCTACGCCTTCCTAGGCCTTATCGCAACCTACTTCTTCTTCATCTTCTTCAACCTTGGTGGACAATTTCTCACCAACTTGGCCGGATTCCTCATTCCAGGATACTACTCTTTGGATGCGTTGTTCAGCGTGGGCAAGGCCGATGATACTCAGTGGCTCACAGTATGTCTCAGATTAGGTGTCCTTGGGAACTGTTACTGACATATTTTGCTAGTACTGGGTTGTCTTCAGCTTCTTGACTGTTATTGAGAGTCTCGTCAGCGCTGTGTACTGGTTCCCATTCTACTACACCTTCAAGTTTGTTTTCCTTTTGTGGCTTTCTCTCCCATTTACCAAGTAAGTCATCCCTCTCACTACATCCGGAACAGTTTCTAACAAGCTTCGAAGTGGTGCCCAAATCGTTTTCCGATCATTCATCCAACCAGTCTTCGCCCGCTACTTCTCCGGAGCTGGTGCAACTGCTGCCAACTTCCGCTCCAAGCTCGACAGCGACAAGGCTTTGTAAGCGCTTTAGCTTGCTGGACATTCTAGACTGCTTCCAAGCGACCTTGCGACAATAACCCGAGCAGACAGAATTACTAATCGAAACTCGACGGTGGGAGTGATGGCACGGACGGAATGGGATTTTGGTTGTGGGATTTGGGGGCTGGTTACATAGATGGGTATGAGAACAATGGCAGTGGGGTATAATGACTAGGACCAACGGAATGAATGGATTTCTTATTGAGAATGAAGCTAGCTTGGTTGTTGTATAGAGTGCACGCATGATATTCAATCGACCACAGGTGTTGTCTATGGGTCAGAAGAGACTCGTTTTAACCTTAGCAATACATAAGATTTCTGCCTTTCGTTCAGTTACGTATTGCTAAGGTTAAAACGAGTCTCTTGGGACTCATAGACAGCACCTGG
>JBAMDN010000622.1:0-27268 GCA_037074945.1 Tetracladium marchalianum | reverse complement strand
AAGATCAACAGTCTCAGCCTTCCCAGCGTCCACAGCGTCCACAGCGTCCACAGTCTCCTCAATTACCTCTCCACCTCCACTGACCCCATCTCCAATAGACGACTCCTCTACCGTCCCTGGGCTCTTTCCAATCTCATAATCCATCTTTCGGAAGTACGCATTCAGCAACTTCAACGCAACATCCAGCTTCTTCCTATCTTTCCCCTCCTCCACTTCCACTTCCACAAACCACAAATCCCGCTGCTTGCCATCCCACTTCTCCGTGAAATCCTCATAACCATCCTTTGGCTCCAACAACTTATGTTTACTCGCATCATAGAGAATCAGTTCATCCAAGGCTTCGAGCGCCCATACCTTGCCCTCTTCAACGCGCTTCGCCAGATTTCCCGTCCAGAAAGTGCCATTCACATCAAGCGCCAAGCTGCACAACTTGCCGCGAATTCTGTGTTGCAAGTCTTTAAAAGACCACAGATCCCAGTGGCCGCGTGGGATTAGGGTGTCGGTGGCGAAGTTGATGTAGAAGGTAGCTGGGTAGGTAAATTTGTATTTCTCGGAGGGATAGATAACCTCGAAGACCAACTCATAGTGGCGGAGGGCTTCTTTGCGCGATTCGTGACAGACGTGGAGGATTGCAGGTGGTGATTGGTTGGCGAGATTGCATTGGTATTTTTGGGCGTAGAAAGCGGTGTTGTCTTGCCACTTGTCGTAGAAGTTGGTCCAGATGTCGAGATTGCGAGGATTGGAGTTTGAGGCTAATGTCCAGATACGGGTACGAATCTCGGCGGGAAATTTGGAGAATCGTGAGAATGTGGTTATTGTTGTGGATTGTGAGGTGGGCGAGGGTGGTTGGTAGTATTGTTGCCCTGTTGCGGTCGTTTGGGAAGCCATGGTGTCGGAGGATGGAGGTGGGGAGGGAAGGCTAGCCTCTGGTCGTGTTTTGGCTCTCCGTGATTTGGCCATAATTCAAAGAGGATTGATTTTTGGATGTGCTACTGTGCTGGGTTTCGAAGCTCGGCGCTTGGTGGACCGTTCGTTGATACTGTAGATGAGACCGCACAGCGAAATTGGCTACAGTAATGTCCTTTTGACCCACCTCTTTGTGAGATTGAACTCTAAAGAGTTGTTGTATCCAAGAGTGTTTCTGCGAACAACTATGAGAGTAGTGATGAGATTGAAGTTTCCTGTCGTCTTGAGCACTTTGTCAGAAATTTGCGTGGTGTAGTGGTTGAAGGTGCGAGTGGTGTTGGGGTTCCTCGGTTGACGTTGAAGAGTCAAGAACTGATGACGCCGCAGATCATCAATTCTGCCGTATCGGGCAACTGTCAAAGTTCAACAGACCGATCTCTGGAGTATCAAAAATGATGCCTTGGAGGATGTGATGAATTGGTCGTGTCTTTGGAATGAGGTTTAAGTATTTGTGGGTCGTTCATTGCGGCTCGTTTTGGGAAAGGTGAGAATGGCCTACACGTGACCTTTCTACAATACAACGCTTCCACTTTCCTCCATGGTGTCTCTATCGACGTCCTAATTTGGTTCAAATGCTCCATTGGATATGAAATTGAATAGATAATTGATATACGGGGGCAGATAATGTGATAAGTAACGCAAGGAGAGCATTGCTTCAGATCTGGATGTCACTGCGCCGAACAGGACCGATGCTAATTTTGTATGTACGAATAAAAATTTGTGAAATTCCAATTTACTCCAGAGCTCAATGCTGTCCCAAGTACATATCCTATCCAAGTAATCTATGCACCTCCCTCCTACTTAAAGTTAGTAATCAGTTCAACTTCTGTCAGGAGGAGGACGACCAACCTTACGTTGACCAACGAAGAATCCCAATCCAAAGCTCTCAGTCGTGAAAGTAATAACACTTCCCTTTGGGACTGTCCACAGAAAAGGAAGCCATCAGCACACTCTTCTCATCACATGTCATCCTCCAAAACATACACTTCAACCTCACGGAGAAGAGAAAACACACACGCTGTACTCACAGTAAAACACGTCTCCCTTGACGGCATGCACCTTCTGCCCACTCTCATCACTAATATCAAACTCTCCATCGACAATGATCTTCATCTCGTGATAGGTATATGTGTACACCAAAGGCGTTCCCTTCTCAAGTCTGTAGAAGCCTGCGGAGATGGGAGCTGTGGGGTCGTTACTCTCGGATGAGGAGACATCACCCAAGTAGGCGTTCTCGTTGGCGATGAGAGGGGGCTTGAAGGAGGTTTGCGCGCCGGCGTAATGGGTGAATGCTGGAGAAGACATTTTTGTTTTTGTTTCGGTTGGTTTGGTTGTGGGTGTAGATGTGGAGGTGGAAGTGGAAATGGAGGAGAATTTTGCTTTGGTTTTGCTGATGTAGGACCCCATCGTTAGTATCTTAATTGAATGAATTCGTTGTGATAGCGCTGATAATGAATTGTAGATGCTTCATTTGAGATGCTGTGGAATAACAGAGGGTTAGGTGCCGTACCTTTAACAAAGAATCCTTATCTAGAACTGTACAAGTGGGGTATGTATATCTTCAATTGTGCAGAATCGAACCGAAAACAGGAGGGAAATGATAGCTGAGTTGGTCAATCCCACATCCAACAGCAACTTCTCTCACCTTTTATAACAGCTTTCCTCCCAAGAAATAAAAACACGTATTTCAGAGCTACCCCTCTACAAGCAATTCCACCCCATCTACCCCTCATCAACACTTACAAGTACGGGACTGCATTTCTAGATTTGGACTTTGGCGCGAATCAGGTACCGCGGTTCAATGTACAGTAGTTTTCAAGAAAGAGAGAACGCGGGCGATTGGTAGATAGAAGATGCAGTGTCCAGCCTTACGACATCGTTGGTTTTGGGAATCATAACAAATGGCCAATCTGCAGCTTTGATGTTGCTCAATTGGAGCTTCAGATAGAAGTCCTCTTATCCAGAGGTCGATTTTGATTGTGTGAAGTGACATTAGCACAGTAATCTTGTTGGCTAGCAGTCGTACTACCACACTGAAAGTAGAATTGCAATTTCGAATAGTATTGTCAGAATTGACCCCGCATGGGTATGAGGTGTGGTCTGGGCTGAGATGACTGATAAGGATCATGGAGGGGTAGCTTGAGTGGATTCCCAAGATGCATGGCTTTGATGGGATACTTTAACCCAATGCGGTTCGAGTTTTCTCGCTTACTGCAAGTCACCTTGCTTACCGAGCCTTCTCCTGAAACTCATAAGGGTGGAAGTGAGGCCACTTGATAAGGTGTTCATGCATTGAATTATCTGAGGGAATGTGTTTGATGAATAAGTTCGTGTTATCATCATGTATTGTACAATGTTATCTGTTCCGAACGTTAATGCCAAAACGTCAGCCTCTCCCTCTGTCTCAAATACCGTACAACTACAATCATAAAGCTTCGTACATCCAAGTCCATGCCTCTAGCAAAACAAAAGAAAGTCAAACTCCGAACCCAATGTTCTGTTACCTGGCCGCTGTAAATTCTGGTATATATGTATGTCATGTCCAACCCCACCGCGCCCAAGAAGAATAATGAAAAGGTTCCCGATCAATACTGAACTTCTCTAAGCCCATGAGCTCTTTGCGAGTACATAGCACCATTGCTGAAATTTCTTCCGTAGTTGTTGCTAGAGCCTATGCTCTGTCTCTGCTGTCGTTGTACTTTTGGTCTTGTGTTTCTCATTTCTGTGCTCCCTCTTACTCCGTACTCGGGCTCGTACCTATGATTCTCGCCGGGGGCAAATGGATCGAAAATAAGCATATCTGACGTCGAGTTCTGACGTCGATGGTAGTCGCCATAGTGATAATCCGACTCCTCTGGCTGGGGGAAATACTCCTTCTCCGGAGACGGCGGTCGTTGTGTAGGAAGAGGCGGACCGAACCCATAAGTATGGTGATACTCGCCCGGTGTTGATCCACCAGGAGTCAATGTCCAACCAGCCAGCATTTCTCCCGCCCTATCTCTTTCCCTCACTTGCCTCACTTGCTCTGCGCTCGCCTCTCGTCTTCGCAGCTCTTCTAAGGCACCACTTCTACTCTCCATCGACTGTTGCTCTTGTCGAAGGTTGGGAACACTCTGCATGTACATTTTGTTTTCCATGTACATCCTTGCTCTTACTGCCTCCATGCTTTTCTGGATCCTCAGATTAGAGTTCTGATGGACCAAAGGTGGGCGTCGACCACTTCCGCGGCTTTGTGAGGTGGATGAACTACTTCGGTCGGTCATGGCCAGCTTCTGTTGTACGATTGAGTTCGTACTGTTCCTTTGGATCAGTATTGGCTGTTGCTGCTGGACCAGTATTGGCCGTTCCTGTTGGATACTACTGACACTGTTTCGACGTTCGGACCAGAGTGCCGTCTGATCTGCCCAGGCATCAGGTCGAGGAGAATCGTTATGGGAAGCTGCCGTAATTTCGTTAACTTGCATCGGGGTTGGAGGGAGGGCCTTTGCAGGCCGCGAAGGTGGAGCTCTACTTGGTTCAACTATTATCTTTGGTGCATCTTTCGATATTGGAGTCGGGCCAGAGCGACGAGGAGGTGATGGGAACAAATTATATGTTTTGGGCATGGGCGGCACTTTTCGTTGCTGCGTTTGCATCGAAACGGGTGGTTGTTTCTTGTCCCGGTTGCCCCATGATAAACGTCGTACAGGATCTTGCTCAACAGCCAAATTCTGTTCCGAAATTCTGAGAGGTGCAGTCAATCGAGCAGACGGTAAAGTATCCAGCGAACTTTTCCGAGATTCGAAGGGATTCTGAGTCGTGGCCGAGCCACAACTCTGCTTTCTCGTGAGTGCAGTCGCTGCCGTACTTGTCCAATTCTCAGAAGAGGCTCTTATTTCACTCGCAAGTAGATTTGCAATTTCCTCTGCCATTGGCGAAGTCATGGTTTGAGATCTCCTGTTTGCATTTAAAGTCGTATCCAAGGACGAACGGATGTTTTGATATGAGGCTCTCCTTGTAACGGAGATATCTAGCTGTTGATAGGCAACCATATCCTGGGCGGACGGCTTTTTCTGCAGCTTCCTTGGAGGGGTCTTCGGAGGATGATAAGAGTTCCAAGTATTCACGGAGGGACTGGATAATTCGAGGGCTGGAGTGTTGATGACTTGCTCCCCTGTGACGGACGGAGGAGCAGGAAGAGCTTGTTGCAATCGACTCTTCGTGAGTTCCTGGACTTTTGGATGTTCAGTGTAGCCGCTTCCAACGCTAAAGATTGTTCCCAACGTTTCTCGACTCCCATTTCTGCCTAACACTCTGAAATTGTTGGGGAGAGAAGTAATGGGGACCGAATGACCCCTCTCGTTCAGACGACGAGATACTTCCTGTGGAACGAGAGGAGGACTCAATATTGGTTCATCTCGTCCTTGAGATTGAGTGAATATGGGAGGTTGCATGGAGGAAGGTCTCGCCTTTTCCTTTTTGTATGACAGAAGCTTGGCAATACCCAATTGCTTTGGAGCAGAGCCAGAACGAGCATGTCCTTTGTGAGGCATAGAGTCTGGGCTCAAGCCGTTCGTCACTGAAAGTTTTCGAGTCTCCGGAGCTGGTCGAGACCGAGCTACAATCAGCGGTTCACTTGCCTGGATTGGTGTAGTGGGCGGGGAGCTTTTTGGCTGCGACGAAGAATGATTTCGTGCAGGTACAGACGTATCAACTGACATATTTTCAGTTGACAGATTTGAAAGCGAGGGTTTAGTCTTGATCGTATGCTCAGAGGTGTACGAATAGGCGCTTGAAGCAACTCGTGAGACTGAAGGTCCTGGAGGGGTTCGAGGTAGGTCTTTCGCTGGAACTGGAGGCGGTTTGGACTCGTTCGTTCTAAAAGACCTCAACGATATATTGGAACTGTATCCGCTATCTGCTTTTGCTAACGGCTTCTGTTGAACTGCACTGGACTTTCGGCTTGCTCCACCATATCCGGAATCTGCAGTAGAAGGCACAAGTGACAAGGAAGGAGTCAAGGGTTCGGCATCGAACAATTCGTCCTCCACTGCAGTGTGCTTGCTTGTCGCTTCTAATCGAGGCGACGGGGTCCGTGACGGAACAAAAGAATACGGAGAAGAGATCTCTTCAATGTACTCATTTGCTAGATCCTGGCTTTTCGTCGGTGACAATACTTTTTCTTGTATTTCAAAAGTATAATCAAAATCAAAGTCCGCAAGGGACTTGTCCAAATCAGGGAGCGTTGGGCTCATTGAAGTATCGTATTTTGAAGCGCGTCGCAATGGAGATCCTTCGTGGACCACCCATGGAGACCGCGACCTCTCCACAGCGACTGACATGGTGTTGCTTCGACTACTCACGCCCCGGCGATGTCCTTCTGTCTGTCGCTGTGTATTTCTAGCACTCATATAGTCGTCAGTAGCACCCATTGTCACAGCTCGTTCTCGTTCGATACTTGGTGCTGGGCTTGCTACTCCATTGGTGATGACTAGCGAGCCGAGTCGAAATGCCCCCGTATAATTGTATCCTAATTCGTCCGGAGTTTCTACACGCGGCATTTCTGCCTGGTTGAGAGAAGCGAGATATGCGCGAGGAAATGGAGGTGCTTGTGGGTAGTCGAAGTATTCATGAGCTCTGGCTTGCGATGGTAAAGACTGTCTCGCATCATTTGGCAAAACCGGTCTGGTAGCCACGCCATGCTGTTGAAGTGATCTTCGCCTCATTGGATATAGATCCGTTTCTGAATTTGTTCTTGTGAAAGTCGTTGCATCAGAAAGCTTAGGACTCCTTAACTCTCCATAGGTAGACATTCGATTTAACGATTCCTCCTTGGGTGTTAAAACCTCTGCCACAAGGGATAACCGTTGTTGGTGATGTATGGTAGGAACATGCTGGAGAGATATTCGCGATCGATTTACGGGTCGAACACTAGAATAGACATTAGCTGGCTCCGCGACGGAGAGAGAGCTTTCTAACTTCTCTTGATAGAAAAGAGGTTCATCGGGGACAGAACTCTGCATTCCTTGGTCGGGCCTTGGATATACCTGCGCGTCTATGATCGATGGCTCAAATTCATTGTCCCTCCGCGCATCCGTATGTCTATTCGGCGTACTGCGAGACCTGAAGATACTCTTTCGTTTGTTGTCTCGCTGCCGCTCCTCCTCCTTGGCCACAATTACTCTGACCTCTGGGTCCGCAAAGACCATGCTAAAGCGATTTGCCTGCCCTGGCACATCTTTTGGAGGCGCATCTCTTCGATCCAGGTGGAGGGCTGATCTTGAAAGTAATTGCAATGTCGAGCTGTTGGTTCGCGGTTTGGACAGGCGGTTCCTCGAGACTGGTTGCGAATGTTCTTGTCCCATCTTGACGAAATGGCGCGGGACAGAGAAGCTCTCAACAATGATTCCCCGCCATAATCTGTCTGCTCCCGTATATCATACGAGCTTGAGGAACTCAACAGGAAGAAGAGATGGGGGAGAGTAGCTCCGTAGTGACGTGGAGGTAAAAGATGCGAAAGTCAGTTCGTGATCGCTGAGACGAGGACTAGTTATTCGATACACTAGGGTGCACTTTCAACAAGGGTAATGCTATCCCCTTGCTGATCCGACGCCTGCCAGGGATTAAGGATGATTATTGATGAGCTTGGAAGCTCTTTGGCCCATGAAATGGCTGATGTTTCAAGATTTGTTACAGGCATCGCTCGAGGACCACTCGCGCGCCGAACACCAAGCTCGCTTCGAGTGAGAAATGGCTGGGAGAGAGTTGGACAACACGCGAGACATAGTGGAAGGGGAGGAGAAGAGGAAACACAACAGGAGAGCGCGCGCGCGTGGAGGAAGAGGGCACAACAAAAAGGAGAGGAGGGTGTGCAATACCGTAGCCGAGGGTTGAAAAAGGAGTTGCATTGCAGGATATCAATAATTCCACGAAGTTGTCTTCGTGCGCGTTTTGAAGTGCTGCGGTCTCACTCCCTAGGGATGTCTCATTGGGCAATTCGGCAGTAAACAAGCGTCCGACAGCAGCTTCACCCACTCAGCGAGGGCCGTCTCGCTCGTGGCCCCTCGATCGACAGACGCCCGTCAGTGCTGTCACGTCCCATTTCGAGATTTCCAGGATATTAAACGCGTCCAAGGGGCAAATTACCAGCCACGGTGGCGTTGGGGCAGCAATATTTTCAGGGTCCAGGTCGTCTGCGGGAGAGGCAGCTCCGTGGAGTCCGTGATAGAAGAGGAAGAAAGAAAGGAAGCACGACGGAAGCGGTGTCCAAACGTTTCTTCTTCAGAACTCAAAAACCCAAACCTGCTTCGCGACGAGGAGCTGAGGAGACAAAGAGGGGCGTTGATCATTTGATCCCAAATATCGATTCGTGGCGGTCAAGAATAGATAGAGGGAACAGCTGGTCCTTCTCAGCATTTGAGACGACACCAGACAACACCACCAGGAATATCGTTGGACCATTCTTTTCGGCTGCCGTGATGATCACTCCATCTTGACTCTTGAGACGATATACTGTCCTGTGCCTGTTTTATTCTGGCCTTCTCGGCGGGAATTGATAATACTCACCTACACAATTGACCTTGATGACTAGAGGAGGACTCGGTAGAGTACGGAGTGTTTACTTCACCCCAGTCATGAAGCGAGGTCGACACTCAATGTAGAACACTTCTTCCGATGTTGCAGCTCTCGACGTGTTTGATACCTCAGCAAACTCCAGGCTTGTCGATGTTTTGCCTCGAATGTTGAGGTTCGTACTGAAGACGGTGAGCATCTTGGAATAGGCAGACATACATGAACATGGACATGGCCCTGTGCCTTCTGGAAGTCTAGATCTTCAATACTCAGCTGCGTTGACCTCTCGATCGAGATGCCCTTCGTTCTTCCTCAACAACTGTACGATTCTGCGTCTCGCGTGTTGCGTGTCCTACCTCACTGCTTGCGAGCAAGCTCTGCTTCTTTGATTGCTCGTTGATACAGTAGCTGCCGACCTTTTGCGGGATGATCAGCAGGCTCCAAGAATTCCCAAAATATCTCTTCGGCTTTCCGTCCTCTCTTTGCTCCCACGTCGCTCCAATTCTCTGTTTCTGTGTATCCCTCACTCTCCTCGGTCGACCGTGGTATCTATTAGTCAGTACCATCCCTCCCTTTTCATCCACTTTCTTCTATGCACTTTCATCCATCCACTGCCATTGTCCATCACATGATGCTCTCATTCAGACCTCATACCTATGCCGATATTGCTCCGTAGCTCATCAACATGCGTGGCTGTTATCTCTGCCCGTTCCCCGCCCACGAATCATAGTGGAGATGACAAGTGACTGCATCAGGATGTCCTTCACACGCTTCAACGGGAGTGTAGGCAAGCTGTCCATGAGGTGTGGAGGAAATCTCAGAGATGTTGGCTTTATATACTTGACAACGTGATGCAACATGGTGGCCAGAAGTGCCAGTCTCCCATCGTCTGAAATAACATCTCAGAGCTCCAACGGTCCTTCTGACAGTCCTGGCGCCCTCAAAACCTTAATTCTTCGCAGTAGGAGAGGCCCTATCAGTTCCCCTGTAGATTCTCCTGCAGCTTCCCATCCCCCCAACCGGCCTGGGGTCCTCAGCTGGGGCTGCCAATCAGCCGCTCTTGATTCAATCCATCAACTCCTCACCTGCTCGGCAAGGGCGAGACCTACAACTATCACAGATACATACAAACACAAACATACTTTCGCAATACATGGGAGAACAACACATCAATAGCTTCAAATTCGACGGGCCCCATCACACCGGACGAGAGTCAATGTGTCGCCTAAAGAAGCTATCAAGATGGAAACAATAACTATCCCATCTCCCTCTGTCTTCCTTGCATCACCAGTGATAAAGCCGGCCCCCGAACCTCCACCCCTCACTCAGCGAAAGTCAAATACCAACAAGCCTACGAAGAAGGCCACAAGCTCAGCAAAGAAAGATACGGGGGTGGCAGTGAAGCCAAAACAATCGAAGAGTAGAAATGGTTTGTCTGCCCTCTAGAATTGCTGGATCTCTTATCAGTGGACGGGTGTTGACGTCTTGTAGGGTGCATAACATGCAAAGCAAAACGATTGAAATGCGACGAAACGAAGCCATCATGCCAGCAATGCCACAAGAGGAGTGTGACATGCGGGGGATACAAAAAGGATTTTAAATGGCGGCCGTTCGAGGAGACTGCTGTCGCAAATAAGGCTATTCCAGCCAAGAAGAGAAGTATGAAGTAGAACGTCCTTTGGGATATATACTGATGGTCAAAGCCGTCTCCGTCCCAACGATCAAAACATCCGACGCTGCTCCGGCAATAAGTCCCGCATCAGATGGCACTGCTTCTACCCCGGATGCAGAAACGGATGGGGATAGTAGAATGCAGGAACAGGAGTCCTTCTTCCATGCTGCTACCTCAACTCCCCCGAGTTTCCAAACAACTCCAGGCCTACCAGACCTTCATTTCGACCACCCTCCAATCTTCGACATGAGCACGCCCCCATACATGCGTGAATTACCTCGTCCTCGGTACGAACCAGACACAGTCACAAAGAGTTTGAGCAGCTTGTTTGAAGATGTGCAGCCCCCGGCCATATCTTCGCCTCGGCCGAGCTTCAGCGGTCAATCCCCACGATTGATTGATCTCTTAATCCCTGGGTCGGAGTTAAATGCGAGACCTGGGACTGTCACGGTACAACCAATGACATTGTCAGCTCCCACCATGAGCCTATCTCCAATGATGAACTTTCATCCACCTATGCTACAACAAAACACACTGGAAGATGACATAGAAGAGATTATTAGAGAGTCACCGATCTCAGAAACTGATTTGTGGATGACAATTCGTGATTCTCCAAATGCTAGATCTACTTCTTCGGCATCTCCAACCATGGGGAGTGGTAGTTTCAACAGAATATACCGACAACCCGAGGTCCAAGCTGGAAGTCCGGAAATGTTGATGCTCAGATTTGACAAACAGACTTGTGGAATCCTATCAGTCAAGGACGGACCTACCGAGAATCCATGGAGGACACTTGTTTGGCCATTGGCGCGAGACTCTCCTGCCCTGTATCATGCGATTGCTTCTATGACCGCATTTCACACGTCCAAGGAGAAACCCGCATTACGAGTGGACGGGATGGAGCATATGCGAAGTAGTATTCGATCTCTTGCTACCGGAATTGAGAAGATGAGAACCGACACGGCTCTAGCAACCACTTTGGTACTTGCATTCTCCGAATCATGGGATCAACATATCAGCACCGGAATTGAGCATCTCAGAGGCGCCAAAATATTGGTCAAACAAGCCTTGACCTCGCACAAGAAGCAGGCCCTTTCTGGTGATGATTTGGCCCGACTCAAGTTTCTATGCAACACCTGGGTGTACATGGATGTCATCGCCCGATTGACTTCAATTGACGAGGATGAATCGAACGACTTTGACCATGTGCTTGACTCACTCCATTCCATATCAATGTTTACCAATGATCTTACGGAAATCGATCCCCTGATGGGTTGCGCTGCAACCCTCTTCCCACTTATCGGGCGAGCAGCAAACCTATGCAGAAGAGTCTGCAAATTCGAGCAAAATTCAATACAAACAATCTCGCAAGCCATGGAACTCAAAGAGGCAATCGAACAGTGGCTCCCACCGCCCGGAAGCGCATTTGAACGTCCGGAAGATCCAACAAGCGAGATTCAACATGCACTGCAAACAGCAGAGGCATATCGTTATGCTACACTTCTATACTTGCACCAAGCCGTTCCGGAAATCCCATCCCTTACTTCAGCCCAACTCGCAAAGAAAGTCCTGGTTTACCTAGCGACAGTTCCACTCTCCAGCAGAGTTGTCATCGTCCAAATATATCCCCTTCTTGCTGCCGGATGTGAAGCCTATGAGCGTGAAGACAGACAATGGGTTGAATCACGCTGGCAAAGCATGGCGAGCAGAATGTGGATCGGAAATATCGATCGTTGCTGGGAAGTGATGCAAGAAGTGTGGGCACGACGAGATGCGCAAGAATTAGCGAAAGCAGCAGCGGAAAACAGAAAACATAAGCCTGGAGCTGGGATGGGAATGATACATTCAGAGAGCTCGAAGAGGAAATTCGAAGAGGAGCTTGCTCTGGATGATGGATTTTCGTTTCAGGATATGTTGAATGGGAATACCATTGGTGGGGGAAATGGTCGGGAGAAGAAATCAAGACATGGAATGGGAGGGGGAAGCTTTTCCGGCCCCTCCTCACAGCAGCTGATCAAGAGGAGGGTGGAAAGTTTGACGGAGGAAATGGATGTTGAAATGACAGTGAGAGGACGGCTGCACTGGGTGGGGGTCATGAAAGATTGGGAATGGGAAAGTAAGTCATACATCTTCTCTATTGATCCGCAGATCCCGAACGGGTATAATCCATCTATCATGATGCCCTTTAACTCCAAAACCAAACACAAATAAATGCTAATGCCATCGTCCGCCTCAGTTCTCCTAGGCTAGGGTTTTCCAGCCTCCAATCTCGCCAGCCGCTTTTATTCAAACAAACTCCTACACTACTTCGACAGCCCATTTCCAATCAACCACGCTCGGGTTCCTCCATCTCGACTGCTCTTCTTGCTCTTTTCTGACTCCCAGCTTTCATTCCGCACACGACATCTTCTCTCCAACTCGAGTAACTCCAAGCGCTCCAGCTCGTCGGCCTCAGCTTGCTGGATGAAAGCTTCGTAGCTGTCCGGCGCATATTTGGGCATACTTGTTGAAGTTGAGGAACGAGGTGTGGAGTCTGACGAGGTATTGAGAGCCGATGAGGTCTGCGATTTCCTCTTTGATTTTTGGAGGATTGCTTCCTTGAGACCCATTTTGGCTGATGTGTGAGTGGATTTTTTTGGGATTTGGTTTCTATATTGTTCTTGGTTTGTCTTTGGTGTTGGAAAGTCTCTTGGGTGTGGTTTGCGATTTGATGAGTGAAATGAATGCGGGTTCTTCAGCGAGGTGTCCGGTGTCGTGTTGTTATACTTGCTCGCCCGCCGGGTGAATTTCGGTATTTTGTGTGAATTTATCACGAAAGGTAGGTAGACTGGTTGAATGATGGATATGACGGAAGGTGGCGGATGTGTAGATTGGAATTAAGTCGTTGTTTGGTTACAACTTTGTGGTTGGAAGGCAAAATATGAAACCGAGTTGTTGGTTTCTGAGCGGGGAGGATTGAATGAGTCGGTGAGTAAGCTGGGGTATATATACACAAGATATATATACAGAGTAATATATTATATATCGGCCAAAGGTGGTGCCAAGTTGTCAAACAGGCCAATGGATCATCCCAGATTAGCAGTGTGTTGGAAGGAAAAAAAAGTGGGTAGTTCGCATGAATGTCGGCAAGATGACCAGACAGGAATTGCGACTCGAAAATGATGCGTGGCGGCAACGGCGATAACAAAGCAAGCAGGCGATGGCGGAATAATGTAGGTAATTATGGGGTTGAGTTGTTGTACGGGGACATGGAAGCAGGGTCCTTTTCCGATTTTACCGATAGGCAAGGATGGTGAGATAGAGGTGGAGTGTATGTATTCTGACCGAGAGTCAGGTTGCGAGGTTAGCGAGTCCGAGGTTCAAAGTTGTGAACGAAGAGCGAGGGGGTGGTGTGTTGAATTTGTAGTTTTGAAAGATTGAGGCTGAGGGTGTGCCAGGGCTGACAACCGTCTTTTTTGCGTTTCGGGTGTGAGAGGGAACGAGAATAGGTACTCGCAGACTAGCTAGGCAGTTTTCCCAATGCTTGTAGAATGCGACGATCTGGACCTGAAAAGGACGACTCTCGCGTTTCGAGAAGGTACGGAACGGAGGGAAAACTTGGAAAGATTACGGTACAGTGCAAGCAGAGAGCGAGGAGGCGAATAATCGGACCGACGAGGAGGAGGTGCGATTATTGTGTGAAAATTTGTGGGTGATTGATATCGGTTTGGATTCGTTTGATAAGAGCGAGGGTCCGAGGAGGAATGGAGGGATGGAGGCTCAAGTTCTTCCTTTCTTTACTGTACTGTAGCACGGTAAGGTTGGGTTGGTGGGTAAGGTAAGGCAAGGCATGTAATGTATGATGGATGGGTTTTGTTTGTTCTGCAGAAAATGAGGGAAGGGAAGTGAAGTTGACGTGCAGAAAGAGGGCGCGGGCTAGGGACCAAAGCAAGATAGATATATTCGGATTCAAAAAATCCCACGCACCCCAAAAACGTTGAGAGATGTCGACAGCAGTAGGCAAAACTTGCACTAACCTAACTACCTCTGAATGCAGGAGAGAACGACTAACAACGAACAAGAAGCTTGCTCGGGAGGTAATGTCGGTCGGGAAGCCGAAATACTCGCTGCAACGCTACTGTGTGGAGGGAGGTATGGAGATTTCGTTCGAGAAGGCCGGCGGAGACAGAAACTGCAGGCAGGCAGTTTCGCTTCTTTGCGGGATTAATTTTCCCTCGGGCCTTTCCTGACTGCGATATACTTTCGAGGGTGTTCAATCAATCATCAAGCTGGATCCGTAGATCTTGTGGAGTCTTTTGTGGTTCTCTGGAAGAGTTGGCGCCTGGAAGCCGATGTTTGAACTTTGAAGTAGCGAGCGTCGAAGGTGGGATTGTGTAGTTTCTCGATGGGGCATGCTTGGAGGCTTGTCTTGTCTCCTGCTCCTCGTCTCCCCACCACCCCGCCGATTTCGTGTGAGATGAGAATCTCACGGAACGGGGTCTTCGAATTACGACTGATCTCGTTGGTCAGGCAGGTGATTGTGGATGTCGAATTTGACGACATCTTTATGATCTGCTTGATTCTTGACTGTTGATAAGGTGTCATATCGGATGAAAGCGAAGCGCCGATTGGAGGAGATAGGCGTCCTAGGGCCCCTTGGATCTTGATTGACGTATCTACTTCGTATGGCCTGGCGCTTCCTTGTTTACCCAGTTTTCGTCGTGCTTGGTGGGGTGCAATCTTTCTGTGCATCCGATCGGGTCTTTTGACGGAGGGGCATGCGGCGTGGGCGTGGGAGGTGCAGCGGCCGGCTTGGCTTGATCTCCAAGTTTGGGGGAGAAGAGTTTTTTCGTGATGCAGACTGCAGTGTGTGCGGCTTGTTGAGATTTGATCGAGGGGGAATTCGGGGAAAAGCAAGTTGAGTGCTGGCGGGGTTGTGGGGTTGAGGAGAACGAGATGGCTTCTATTTGCTATTACGTTTGTATTACTTCGAAGTATCACGGCTAATATGAGGATGAGGCGTCCCTCCACAATAACTAACAAAACTCTTCCTCCCAAGCACCAAACCTCGCCAACTTCCTCCTGTACGTAAGTTGGAAAGTAAAGGGAAACACATTTCCGCCATCCACGCTCGGAGAAACCAAAACACTACTCGCACGTTATGGGTATATGAAACTCCCCCAAAACCCAAACCCGCCGGAAACAAAACTCCAGTGAAAGCCTGAACGCAACATATGAAATCCAGATAAACACCAGGGAAACAACAGCTACAGCCCCAAAACACAACAGGCGCGACCAAATATGACCAGCAGTTCCCTCATCCACAAAGAACTCCTGTATGGTGTGTTGGCCCCTTGGAAGTCCTCGAGGCTGGGAGGACAAACTCGCACAGAGATTTCGCGTCGACCCGTAACTCGTTACATTGCGTAAGGTAAGGCAAGCAGATCTGCGGTGTGGATGTTAGTCTCACGATGTGTCGGAAAAGGAATCTTGGGAGGAGTACACACTTTGCAGATCCGTCCAGAGGCCTCAAACTCGCGAATTATTCGGGGTTCTATGCGGGTTTCTTTGAGAGTGCTTCCATACTTGCAATTGGGCATTGGTATCAATTGTCGGAATCCAGCAAAAGTCCTGCTCGCTCACATCCTCGACTCCCACGGGCTCATGTTAGCCTGCTTCATCTGCTTCTCGGCCATCTTAATCTCTTTCAACCTCCTCTTCTCTGCTTTTTCTTCAGCCACCTGCGCCTGCCACAGAAACTTCTGGTAATCTGTACTGTCATCAACGCTGTCTTGCGTGGTGGCAGTTGCAGATTTATTGAGTTCGTTGGGAGAGGTGGTGCTTCTGGAACCGGACCTCGATGACAGTCTGCGGAGGGATTTGAAGAACATTGTGGCTTCCTGCACCTGTTCTATACTCTGCGGGCAATGCGACGTAAGCTGGCGATTCTTGTAAGTCGCTTGTGGGAGCTGTGGTAGCTGAGCGTTTGAATTGCTGAAAGCTTCTGGTTGGACGATGTCTTTACCTTCGCGAAAAAAGGAAGTTTTCCCAAAATCGGAACTGGGGGTAGGTATCAAGGGCACCCTGTATATCATGTAATGGTCGGAGTGTTATTCTTCTAGTTTCTCGACCCAAGAGAGCCCCGTACCGTATTAACCTTTAAGTGATGGGCTGATGTTGTGAGGTTTGCGAGATACAATCAGGGAGGTCTGGATCCTCACGCCACCTCTCTATCTACTTTAGGCTTGGCGTAGGATTTCAGTGGCAAGTGTGGTCAACTCGTCGAGCAGTTCGCGCTCGTTGGAGACAATTCGATGCATGCAAGAGCACTTCTGCACGAATGAAAATCCTTGACCTATCTCTCCCTCGGAACCGCCAGGTGACAATCAAGAAGGTGTGAGAATCATGAAATTGTAGCTCTGCCACGGAAGATATACTGTATTGTAGTTTTCTTTCTTCACATATAACCATACAGTTTCGCAGATGTCGCTCCCCGTACACCTGCATGCAACAGTAAACAAAACAACGACCGGAGTTCGGGTGCTCGCTCGTAAATGGTCCAAAGTGGCTGGAAAAATCAATATCTGCTGGCCTGGTTGAGGACATCTTCCCCAGGAATCCCTAAACGTAGCCGTGGCTCATCCAGCCTGCACGTGTGAGGAAAGCGAGGCTGGTCGGCTGAAAATCTGGACAATTCCAGCCTCCAGCCCCTGCTGCACCTTTTTGCAGGGGCCCGTCGTAAGCGCAAGCCTAACCTCACCAACGTCAAAAGTTTGACAGCTGGTGAAGAAAGTCACATACTCAACCCAAAATGCACGACAAGTCATGATGTCGACGGCACTCGTTGAAGATGTCTTGGGCTTTTTGATCCGGAGGCAGTTTGTAAGTAATCTTATATGGCCCTTGGGCGAGTGGGAGAAACATGGCATTGGAGTGGTGGCTTGCTGATCGACATGTGCTCGCGACCTTCACTGACACAACACCACAGAACGGCGACGATCCAAGGCAAGGTTCTGCCCGTGATGGCGAGAAGCCCGTCTCTGGAACCTCCGTTGGGGGTTCCAGTATCACGGGCACGACCAATTCTGGTTCCTTCAGGAATTTAGGCATGGCGATGGCGCCGATTGCGGTTTATGCCGCTGTCTGCGTTATCATCTTCTTAGTGATGCGCCGGAGATATGATCGCGTCTATATCCCGAGATCATTTCTGAGTAGTATTGAAGAGCAGTACGTTTCCTCCGAATCGTTTGCTATTCTAAAGCTTATTGTTCTAGTGAGCGCACTACCAAGTTGCCCAAGACCTGGTTTAGCTGGATCAAAGTATTCTACCAAATTCCGGACACCGATGTGCTCAACCGAACTTCTTCGCTGGATGCCTATCTGTTCCTTCGGTATATGAAATTACTATGTGTGATTTGTGCCTTTGCCTGTTTACTCACATGGCCAACGCTTCTCCCGATCCATTATTCTGGGGGGATGGGAAATAAGCAACTAGATTCTTTGACCTTTGGAAATGTATCCGATGTACGATGGTGTTTTATCCACGCAATAGAGGCCTGGATATTCTTTGGTAGGTTACTTCCAAATACCACTGTTGCTCGTGCTTATCGGAACAGGGTTCGTTCTCTATTTACTGTGTCGAGAATGTGTCTACTTCATCAATCTTCGCCAGGCATATCTACTCTCGCCTTACTACGCCAGTCGTCTATCGTCCAGAACTGTTCTGTTCTCCTGCGTTCCAACAGAAATTCTAACAGAGAGGAAGATTCGACGTATCTTCGGTGACCATGTCAAAAGTGTTTGGATCCCAAGAGAAACCGAGGATCTTGATATGCTGGTAGATGAGCGAGAACAGACAGCACGTCGCCTGGAAAAAGCAGAGCTCTTGTTAATCAGAAAGGCAAATGTTGCCTATCGAAAGGCAATTAAAGCTGGCCATCCGGATATATCAGAGCGATTTGAGTCGTCCTTTGAAGAGGAACAGAAGGTTTTGGACGTCAGTGTGATGTCTCATGGTTCAGCCTCACCAATCTCACCGAGGCCCTCAAACCCAGGTTCTCCTCAGCCGGCAGGTGCCATCCCAGCTATGAGCACATATTATGGCCCCAATGGTCCACCACCTGATATCAATGGATCGGTAGCAGCTCAGTGGATACCAGCAAATCGAAGACCACGCCATCGACCACTGGCAAATTATGGAAGAAGAGTTGATACAATCAAATGGACTCGAAATAGATTGCTGCAATTGGCGCCTAAGATCAGTAAGCTTCGACGAGAATATCGCA
Source organism: Tetracladium marchalianum (assembly GCA_037074945.1). Taxonomy (NCBI): domain Eukaryota; kingdom Fungi; phylum Ascomycota; class Leotiomycetes; order Helotiales; genus Tetracladium; species Tetracladium marchalianum. The sequence continues at coordinate 8,815 of JBAMDN010000622.1, read as the reverse complement.
AAGGAGTAGGGAAATTGATTCCTGCCGTGTTCATCGAATTTCACAATCAAGTCGATGCCCAGAATGCATATCAGGCGCTTGCACATCACAAAGTCAGCCACATGGAGCCAGAAATTGTTGGTCTACGACCTGATGAGATTGTGTGGTCATCTTTATACATGAGCTGGTGGGAGCGGATAGTCCGACGATTCGCGATTCAAGGTGCCATCGCAGTTATGGTCGTTTTCTGGGCTTTTCCTGCTGGATTAATTGGATTCATATCCAACATTCAAGCGCTTACTGAAAAGGTGCCCTTTTTCAAGTGGCTGAATTTGCTCCCGTCTCTTATTCTTGCTCTGATCAGTGGCCTGGCTCCAGCTATTGCATTGGCTATGTTGATGGCAATTGTTCCAATGATTATGCGATGTAAGTTAATCTTGTCGCAGGAAATACTTCTGAACTGACCTCTCTAGTCTGCGCTCGACAAGCTGGGGTCACAACAGAATCTAGGATCGAACTTTTTGTTCAAAATTCGTATTTTATTTTCCAGGTCGTCCAGGTTTTCTTGATCACAACAATCTCCTCGGCGGCTGCGGGTGTGCTCTCTCAGATTCTCAACGACCCTATGAGCGCCAGAGATCTGTTGTCTGCGAGTTTGCCTAAAGCATCAAACTTTTACATCTCCTATTTCATTCTACAGGGTTTGGCTATGAGTTCCACGCGAATTGTTCATCTGGGTGGTTTAGTTCGATACGTCCTCTTGGCAAATGCTGGTGGTCCGAATCTGATCGCAAGGAGATACCATCATTTGAGAAAGATACACTGGGGTAGCGTCTACCCTGTCTTTACCAACATGGGTGTCATTGGTATGTATCTCTTTTCTTGCTAGTATAATGTCACTGACAATTTTAGCAATATCGTATGCTTTGATCGCTCCAGTAATGGAGGGTGTTGCACTCCTCGCTTTTTTCCTAATTTACCTCAGCTACCGTTACAACATCATGTTCATCTACGCTTCTGAGCGTGATACAAGAGGGCTACATTATCCGCGAGCTCTTCTTCAAACCCTTACTGGTGTATACTTTGCCGAAGTCTGCATGCTAGGGTTGTTCGTTGTCAAAGCAGCCTACTTCCCCATGATCATTATGGTCATGCTCATAGTATTCACATGGCTAGTTAACTTCTCGCTTAACAAGTCGCTGTTGCCTCTTCTTTCTGGTCTTCCACGGACACTGGCGGCTGAGGAAGAGCTTCGCAAAGCCGGCAACCATCCTTGGCTGGCGGAAATGCTCGAGGACAAAGATGATGGTATGGACCAACACGTGGGTTTGGAGGAGCAAAACAACGCCGGTTATGATTCGGACTTTGACCCATCCGAGGAAAACCACGTCTCGCACGGCGAGCAAAATTCTCGTGGTGTAGAAGGAGCAGAAGCAGCATTCGAACTAGGACGAGGAACGATTTCCAAATTCATCAAAAAGAAATACTATGCATCAAGCGTGCCCTCCATGATCCAGTCGATCGACTTTTGGACACATTGGATTTCGCCACTCCCATGCGAGAAACCTGGCATGGTTTTGAAGTTCTTACACCCCGAGGTCTTCGCAAACTACCATGTCCTCCGCTCTCAGATGGTCGAATCCATTGCTAATATGAATGTCACATACGATGACAGTGTGTTGAAGGATGCGTACAGTCCTCCAAGTATGAGGACTAAAAGCCCCAAGATTTGGATGCCTACGGACGGCGCAGGTGTCAGTAAACAAGAGGTGGATCACTGTCGGAAAGTCATCGAGTGCAGTGACGCCGACGCCTGGCTCGATGAGAAGGGCTTCGTAGATGTAAACCTGGATGGTGAGACGGAAAGATGGATGTTGCAAGAATGGCAAAGAGTGAGGTTTTGATGAGATGGAATGGGTTGGGGTTTTGTGGAATATTGTTTTGATTTCTGAGCGATTTTAGCGTTTGAGCGACGAGCCATCTATTATCAGGCTTTGGTATTTATGATTCCCATTATTCACTTGTCGTGTTATGTAGATTTTGGAGGAACAGGGAGGTTGTTATCCTTATGGGAAATGTATGCATACAAATCAATTCACAATCACAACTATGACAATCCTACTACTATTTACTCTCGTCATTCTACAGAAGCTTGGTATCCAGTCCGCTCGACTCCACTCTACCAAACCCCTTCGCTTCACCTTCGACTTAGCGATCAGCCACACGCGCGCCAAGCCCCAAGCCTCTTCTACCATTGGCTCAATCTTCGCGCTAAAACTCGCAAATTTTGATAGCAATATAGATTTAAATACGCACAAAATCTTTCATCAGCAACAATTGGCGTTTAACAAGCTTCATTTGTAACCAAGAACATAAGCACTGTGGCGCAGTGGAAGCGCGCGGGGCTCATAACCCCGATGTCCCTAGATCGAAACTAGGCAGTGCTACAGTTTGCTCTTTTTGCATTTTCTTGGGGGTTGAGATTTTTTGAGGGATATTTTTGGCCTTAAAGTCAAAAATGCGGTACATGGTTTTTTTCTTCTCTTCGCTGGTAGGGAATTGTGAGTTTGTTAGAGTTTTTTGACAAGAGTTTCTATTTTTGAGTTCTATGGAGGGGAAAGGGGGAGCCGTGGTAGGATGAATAGAGAGGTGTGAGGTGTGTTAAGTGAAGCCTTTTGTGTTTGTTTATTGAACTTCTAGTCGAGTTCTTCCGCAAGTAATTGGCTGTTTCCAAGCTACGAATGTCAATACTGTCTTTCATTTTCAAGAATACTGTCCAAACAAGCTCTGAGCAAATCGGTAGGCGTAGGGCAGCGGGTTTATGGATTGAATGCCCCGCGACTTCTTTACTTGAAAATGAAAACAACGACAACATTTACTTTAGTGTCTACCTCAATGTCGATTGTTTCATCATATTTGGGTTTTGGAAAGCAAGTAGTCCTTCGTTCAGACGCAGATCTTAAGACGTAGTTCAAGCTGAGGTGTAACTTTGCGGTTGAGTAAGTATTACCCTGCCATATCCACCAATCCCCGGGTTTTGTCACCAGATTCTGCTCTCATACCATCTAATCTTTCGATGGTAATATTATAACGTTCATTTGCATCGAAGATTTGCTGACGAGTTGTGTTTGAGGATGGCTTTCGTTTAGTAGATATACAGGCAGGTGCCACCCGTGCATAGTGTCATCGGCAACCGTAAAGACCATCGACTTATCCGAATTTTATATTCCTGGTGCATTCGTAAGATTGATCGTTTGTTGCTTGCCGTTCCACCCATAATGAGGTTCATCGGCTCAAAGAAGGTCCGACAATTCAAAACGAATGGCTTACACAGGAAGATCATTCAACTCCAATAGTGATATTCCCCCACTCTTGATAACCAGACTGGTAACAGCTACATAAATCAGAATTGAACCTGTCATATATTGAGAGGTGAGCAAGAATGACGAGAGATTGATCATAACAGGAATAAAAGAATTCGGGAGAACCGCTCGTTGTGGATATCCAAAGTCTATATAGATACAACATTGAACGACACGTCGAGATATTCGAATGTTGACACATGCTTTAGAACAAACCACATTCTAGAACTAACGAATCCTTCAAAGAGAAAAGAACATGCTCAAAAGTGCCGCTGACAGCAATGAAGAATGAGTCAACAAACTATTTATCCGAAGTAAGCACCTTGTTCCTTTGTCAAGCTTCATTCGAAAGCTTGACCAAATAGGCAGGTCAACTTGAGTTCCTGTACGTGTTGATCCAATCCCCGGCATGAGTCATGCTGGATGAGATGGTACGACAGATGAACATAAAACTGAGGAGAAAAGACTTCAAAAACTCCAAAAACACTTCTTTACCCTAAACCATTCAAATGAACTGCTAATAAATACAAAAAACGAAAGCACAAAATATACCCAACAACCCCTTAGCTCACCATGTCTTACCCATACCCCACTCTTCAAACAGAGCGACTGATATTGACCCCAATGTCTATTCCTGAAGACCTTCCAATCCGTCAAGCTTTATTTCGAGACTGGTTCGCGCCTGATGACCCATTACGTGAAAAATGGACCTTGAAGGTTGTAGACACATTCATCAAAAAGACACGCGAAAACCACGACAGAGTTGCGCCAAACGGACCTGCCCAGGCCGAGTACATCATTCGGCTCAAGCCAACTGAGGAATTCCCTGAGGGTCAGAAGATTGGAGGTATTGGCATGTTTCGTCGTGGAGAGGGTCTCACACCAAATGAGCTGGGGTTCTCGTTGTTGAAATCATTTCATAAGCAAGGTTACGGAACCGAAGTGGTTTGCGAGGTAGTCAGGCATCTGAGAGAAGATCAGAAGATTGATGAGCTCTATGCGGCAACAATGGAGACCAACATTGGGTGTCAGAAGACATTGCTGAAGGCGGGCTTCGTGCGAGGTGGTTTTGTCGAGATGGCTGGGATAGAGGCTGGCCAGGCCCCGTCTAAGCTGTTTGCTTACACTCTTCCTGGAATGAAGCCACTGGAAGGCCAGAAGTTCAGATGGGTAGGAAGTACGATTGATTTTAATGCAACGGATGAAGAGGGTGTAGCAGTTGAAATTGCAGTCTGACCGATGTTGTGCAGCAAGGTGAAAAATGTTGTGCAGGAAGAAAGTCAGAGGACGGGAGGTGATGGAAGGGGAGGACGGGGCTAATATTCGCCTGTGGATTTAGCGAGCATACGAAGATCAATATTTCTACCCCTGTTTCTTCTGAAAGGGAACTTCTTGGCCGGCGGTCTTCCCTTTCCCTCGATCTCTCTTCCCTCCTCCCACTCTTCTCTCTCTTTATCAACGTTGATATAGTACAGCACTGTATCCTAGTCTAACAAGAAAGTCAAAAGCCGTATTTCGCAGCCGTGTTGCTTTGCGGTAGATTTAGGGTTGCTTTTTCGGCTTCTTTCCCGCCGCTCTGACCACTCCAACTGCTGTCGGACAACTTCCTGAAAAGAGAACTGTTTCCCGATTCTATCGATCTTAAGCTTCCCCTTCCCCGTTTTCCAACAGTTTAGGCCAGCCCCGTTGGATAGAGTTCAAGAAATGCCGGTGGTGTTCAGATTGAGTTGCACAAGCGCTAAAAAGAGCAAATTCAGGGTCCAAAGTCTCCATCATCCAAGCTCTTAGGGTCCATTTCTGTATTGTTATTCGGTTCCCGAATATAAGCATGGTACGTTGTGTTTGGTTTGCTATTCGTTTGCTTTGATACTACAAGATTCTTGGTAGGTCATTGTGGAGGGTGGACGGGAAAATGGATTCCTTCAAGCCTACTACAAGAGGTGAGCTGACCCTTTTCTGTGTTGCCTTTTTGTCGGCATCACTTTCTGATCGTTCGAGATACTCATCTCTTCCATTCTTTACCATCTCTCTCTTGGGAATTTGATTTCCTGTCGTTCCTTACAGTACCTTCGAGTCTGAATATCTCGCACTTCTGCTTATCAACCATTCTTCTTCTACTTATACCACGTGTCTTCGTCTCAATTACACCATGAAGCCGTCATTATGTCTTGCAGCAGCAATCGCTACCCAAACTTCTGTCCTTGAAGTAGGGAAGAAGACACTCTTTGGTTCTGCTCCCATGCCAAACATTGATCGCCATGATGCTGCTCGTATCCAGCCTTCAAAGGCTATCAACCTTCACTACACCTCCAGCTCTGATACCGCCACGGCAAACACGAACGTCAATGTCACACATACCATGAAGTATCCGACTATCCTTTTGGAAGAAATCGCTTCTTTGATCAACGTCGACTGTTCCGCTGACTCTGTATCCATGAAGTTCGATGACTCCTCGGTGTTCTCTACAATTCGCGGCTCATGGTCCACCAATTCATCACTCATCCTGGTGACAAACCATCTCGGCGATTGTGATGAAGAACTCGAGAGAAGCTTCTTCGTCGCTAAGAAGCTCACCTGGGACTCCAAGAACCTCATCTGCACAGCCGGTACCGTCAAGACTGATGTCGAACACACAGCTGGTAGGTCTACAATCATCCAATCACAATTATAGACACAACGACATTAACACAAACCCAAACAGCCACAACAGAAATCACCTTCGGCGGTCTTCCTGCAACTGGCATTCGCTCGCGAGCTCTAGTCTTAGATCCATCATTTACCCTCGGCACTGCCATCGCTCTCCCCGCTGACACAACACTCTACTCCTACCCACCCTACCTCACAGTCAAAGCACAACAAGCCTCCTTTGCTGCAGAAGCTACCTTCTCAGGCTACCTGAAATATAACTGGTGGGGATTCAAGCTCGAGCAACTCTACTTCGATCTCGATGCATCTTTCGAATCACAACTGACGCTCTCGGCCTCGGTTATCTCTTCCTACAGCAACACCTTCTCATATGCCCCTGACGCACTTCAATATGGTTTCGTCCTCCCGGGTATTCTTGAAATTGGTCCTCAACTGAAGTTTTCTGTCGACGCGTATGTCGCAGCTTCAGAGGCTGTGAATATCACTGCGGGTGTTGGTGTCAAGTTGGAGAATGGAAACGTGCATATCGATGTTGTGAATGGGGCCAAGACTACCACGAGTGGATGGGTACCAGCATATGTTGCTTCGACTGATATCTCCGGTGTCGCGGCCGCAAGGTTGGACCCCGTCGCAAAGTTGTCCGTAGAACTCGAATGCCGCTTCTTTGGCGGACTTTTGGATCTTACCTCAGGTTCGTTTCTTTCATGTCCATTTGGCAAAGATCTGTACTAACGTCTATGTTCTTGTAGGAATTACCGCCAGCCCGGGCTTTACGAACACTTTTACCTTGACAGCGAACGAAACAATCTCCACCGGAGGAACGATTGGGGCTCGCGATGCCGTCTCTTGTCCCAATGGCCTTTCAATTGACAGCGACTTCAACTTCAAGGTTGATGCTCAAGTGACGCAATGGTGGAAGGGCGAGATTTACAGTATTTCTGTGCCAATCTTGGACAAGTGCTACACTTGGGAAGAGTAAATCGAGCAGTACATCGAAAGTGTGAATATTGTATATAGTAATGTGTAATGAGTTGAGTTGGCTGAGTACAGGCATTGAATCGATATCGAAGCTTCTTCTGTCCTGTTTTTTCACTTGCGAGAATGTGAAAAGAGACATTTTTGACTGATATGTTCATTTTAATTCTATCAATCAATAAATAAATCGCATTTTTCATTCCCATATCCCCTAGGTAATGAATAAACCTTGTAAATATCTTGCTAACCCAGCGCATGAAGGAAATATTAGAAAACTACGCCCATGAATGAAACACTCTTAGTCACTAGCCTCCACCAACCCCTATAAAGGCTCCTCTTCAGTCAATTGACTCCTCGCGTTCCCTGGCCAAATGTGTCTTCTTTGGCTGGTAGAAGCAAAGAAGTCGCCAAAGAGTTCAATGGAAAGCGCAATTCTTGAGGCTCCAGGTTGAATACGTGTCCGCAAACGAAGAAGGATCAAAGAGACTGACCATCCACAAGAGATCCATTCAGCAAATAGATTATTTATGAACACTCAACTCCTGTATGAAATTAGTGTCGGGGAAAACCGCAGGTTAGATAACTTATTCCATCTCCTCCTTAATAGGATATAATCCGTCCAGACTTGGAAATGGAAGCTCAGTAACGACCTCTTCCTTATCATTCTCAACCTCAGACACCTCTTGCTTCTTCCATTTTTCTCTTATATTGTCAAAGATACTATTAGCAAATAGCTCCAGTTCTTGTTTATCGATGAGGAATTGTGCGTAGTCTTCGTGCTCATCATCGTGAGCTGTATGGTTTTGGAGGAAAGAATCGAAGTCCAGCTGAATTTGACGGTAGGCGGCCTCTGTTCCCTTCTCAAATTCGACCTCGAGGGAGCTCATAAGATTGCGGAGGCCTTTGCGAAGTGATTTGCTGCAAGCCTTAAGCATCTTCTTGCCTGATTCTTCGATGAAATTCCGGTGAACTTCCTTCGCTCTTTGGAAATGACCTATGCCTGTTTATTTTCTGCTCGTAAGCAAAATTTCTTTCTCTGGAAATGAATGAAATAATGAAGCGGAAACGAATAGGAAAATGAATGAAGAATCGAATGGAGAGACGAATGGAGAGACGAATGGAGAGACGAATGGAGAGACGAATGGAGAAACGAACCTTTCTCGTTACCACAAGTCTCGTAGACGGATTCCCACCTCTGTTGGATTTCCTTCTCGACAACTGGATGTACGTCTCGAATCTTTTCTTTGATGGTGACCTCAAATACTGTGGAGGCATTGTTATCAATTGTAGTAGTCGTTCGCATTGCACTGTTTCCCCAGAGTTTGACGGACTGAGATGTCTCGGGAAAAGCAGTCAGAGTGGTGCTTGAGATGTTCTGGACAAACTTTTCGATGCTTTGCCTGGTACTTTCGACGTACGAGAGCCGCGACTCGGGAACCTGCTGATATAAGGTTTTGCCCCATCTTTCAAGAATGGAGTCAAAATAACCAAGAGACCTGAAAGGCTTAGTTTCCTCTTCTATAAACGAGAATCTTAAAAACTTACAGATTTCCGTTCCAGTTTATTTCTTGCTTATTTTTTGCTTTCACTGGGGTGTATTTCCCTCGGCGTCGATTGGTCATTCGAAAAACAGACCAATTAAGCTTACTGTTTTGCTCGACGGTTGCAATGGCATTGGGGAGAGCGGACAGTTCACACTGAGCGAGCTTAAGCAAGAGCCCATTGTCGACATGCCTCTCACATTTCCTAGCTGTATCTTTGTTGGCTGTCGCTAATTCCCTGTCTTCTCCTTAATCAATGTTTCACATAGGCATAGCGGCGTACCTACAATTTTCAAATTCGCAAAACCTCGA